>OZ018324.1:190010195-190152695 GCA_963969495.1 Ceratothoa steindachneri | reverse complement strand
AACAAACAGAAAATACCAATAAAAAGAACAATAGGCAAATAATAACAGACATATGCATCCCTAAAACGATATACACACAACAACGCCGTGTATATGAATGGAAATCGTGGGTGAAAAAACAAAACACATTTTAAATGATTATCATTAGAACGAAAACATTTAGGGCTAAGAGTTAATCCACGATCATAGCAGAGACACGTGGTGAGGGAGGCAATGCGAATGATATTACACTAATAAAGAGTGACAACAGGCTACATTATGAAGTTATTTCATTTAGTACAAGTTTTTTTTAAACAGGGTCGAGTTCAAATAAGCCAGGGGAAATATTTATATTAGGCAAGATGCCAATTAATGAACACTCGACAATATTTCTTTTTGTGAAATCAGCGGAATGATAAAGGAATTTTGCAGAGTTCCAGTCAATGAGGTGGTTATTTTTGGATAAATGTGAAAATAAAGCGTTGTTTATTTCACCTCTTCTAATATTATACTTATGTTGGTAAATTCTAGTAGATAAAGATTTACCAGTTTGCCCGAAGTAAGGTAAATTGCAAATAGAACATTCTATAGAATATACTCAACCTTTTTTTCTAGTATTATTGTGGACTAACATTTTATATAAAGTAGATTCATATGTAAAAATTTATAGAGATACTAAGTTGATTAAAAATACGGGTGAGACAAAAAAAATGGTTCAAAGTATGGCAAGATAAGACAATTTTTGTAATTGAAAACCGGTGGGTTATCAGTTCTATAAAAAGTTCTCTCAACAAAGTTAAAGGAGTATGCAAAAATTGACGAGGGTAACAAAGTTTCTTGCCTATTTCAAAGATATTGGACAATTTCTTATCCAAATATTCTGAACTAACAAGGCGTAATGCACGCAGAAACATAGAAGTGAATACAGACCGTTTAATTTTAAGACTGTGATAAAAATAAAAGTGAATATATGAACTGGAGTTGGACGGTTTTCAATAAACAGAGAATTTTAAACCTGACGGCGTCCTATGTATTAAAAGGTCAAGAAAAGGAAGAGTCCCATGATCTTCAATTTCAAGGGTAAATTTAATAGAAGGGACTAGAGAATTAAGATTACATAGAAAATTGTGAATATCTTTTAAGGAAGGCCAAAGTATATATAATATCATTAATGTAACGGTACCATACAATAGGTACTCGTAAATCTAGGATTTGGGGCAAGAATAACGTCTCAAAGAATTCCATATATAAATTAGAGAGGGTGGGAGATAGACAACCCCACATTGGAAGACCAAATTTTTTAAGGCAAAATTTATCATTGAATGAAAATTTACAATTTTTAGCACAAAGAGAAATACGCCTTAGGAAAGTATTGACCGGTACAGGGAGATCTAAATTATATAATTTATCACAAAGGAGAGGAAGAAGATCGTCTAAAGGAACTTTAGTAAACAAAGAACAAACATTGAAGCTAATAAGAATGAAATTGTTGGAGTAAGGTATTGTATTAAGTTTCTCTATAATTTCACAACTATTTTTAATAGGAGATTGGGAGATGGACCCCACAAGCAGGGATAAGTGATTCACAAGCCATTTTGATAAGGAATATGAAGCAGAGCCTAACGAACTTATAATGGGGCGCATAGGATTATTAGGTTTATGAGTTTTTACCAAACCGTACATATATGGAAGAGAGGCGTTGCTAGATTTAAATTTAGTAATTAAATCTGGATTTTTTTTTTAAAAGGGATCGAATGTTTTTAGGAAATTCACTATTAGTTGTTACTGTAGGGTCTTTTTTTAGGACATCATAAGTAGATTCATCTTCTAATAATAAGTTCATTTTTTCAATATTGTTCACTTTGTCCATAATAACAACGTCACCAGATTTGTCTGCTTTCGTAATATGAATAGAGGCATTTTTCGAAGATTAGATATATGTAGCACGGTGAAAACGCAGAGGATAATTTAAGTGGGTAGACCTAGATAAGCACTGATAAACACAACTTCATAATGCAGCCTGTTGTCACTCTTTATTAATGTAATATCATTCGCATTGCCTGCCCCACTACGTGTCTCTGCTATGATCGTGGATTAACTCTTAGCCCTAAATGTTTTCATTCTAATGATAATCCTTTAAAATGTTTTTTGTTTTTTCACCCACCCCATTCCATTAATATACACGGCGTTATGTGTTTATATCGTTTTAGGGATGCCATATGTCTGATATTAGTGGCCTATTGATCTTTTTATTGGTATTTTTCTGTCTTGTTTTTGTGTTTTTCCATTGGTATGTACTATGTGATGGGCGTTCCCTTAGTATCTTTCTACCCTATATACTCGTAAGGTTGTCTTCTCCATTTTCATGCTGTTCCTTGAAAATGGACTTGCAAATATCGTTCGAAAGTGCTTGGATTCATCTTATCATTTTCCTGTGGGTTAAATTTTCATATATATATATATATATATATATATATATATATATATATATATATATATATATATATATATATATATATATATATATATATATATAATGAATAACTTACAAAGTAGCACGTGATATTCGCAATGAATGCAATGTCCCACAAATGAAAAGGTGCTTCCAAGTACTTTGAAACTTTATTCAGTTCATTCTCGAATGTACTTGTATGCACCTTTTCATTTTTCTTGCGGGACATTGCATTCATATATATATATATATATATATATATATATATATATATATATGTCGTGGTATTCGTGAGCGGTTACCTTCGCTGCAGAGAATGCAGTCTACTTACGTTACACGCGGCCAGATAGATAGATCAGCTGCACAGCGCTAATAAGTGGTGAGTGCGTGAGGAGATTAATGGTTGGGCAAAGGGAAGATTTAAATACCAGGTTTCATTCAAGATTATTAAATGATTAAAAACCAAAATAAACCTTAATTACACTAATAATGCTAATTATGGAGATTTCTACAAAGGCAAGTGAATGGGAGAATAATGGGGCTCCTCATGAAATAATAAATCAAATACTAATCAGTTTAACGGGGATCAAAATATCGGACTTAGTCAAACCGGCAAAATGTTGGTAAACACTGGGGAGTCCAATTAAAAGGTCGGGAGGAGGATATTAGTTGGCGAGGACAAAAGGGGGGATTATCCTCGAAAAGGGGTAAAAGGGTTTTACCTTGACTCTTGGTGAGAGGAGTGATTCTTACGAGGCGAATTAGTCTTGCGGCTCGAGAGGCGTTGTACTCTTGACGAATGGGTCGAAATTACCTGGGGCACGAGTAAGGTAATTTCCAGGCTGGGTGAGACACTCTCGAATTGGGATGAGTAATCGCAGACTAGGTGCAAGGTTTCCTTGACGATATGAGAAGAGTGGTTCGCGCAATTCTCCAAACAAATAGTCGTTTCACGAATTTACCGATTGACTGTGGCCAAACTCACAACAATCTGTCTAGCCGACCAGACCTAATTCCGAGGTTCAACTAGAGACGAGGGGATGTATCTTCGCGAAAGGGCGGGCGGTACTATCCGACGAGTATCGGTTGACCTTAGGTTAAATACCCTGCTGGCTTCCTCGCTAGAAAACCTCCAAGCATGGCATTCTCTTTGGAGTAACCATTGGCATAGTTTCTTTAGGCCAAGACGAGTAAGACGACCGAGGAAGCTTCTTCTCTGGTAGACCCTGGCCTCTAAGCAGGGAAGGGTCAGAAAAAATGAGTCTCAGTGGGGGATAGGCCGATTGATCAAACACAGGTGTTACCAGCCGCTTTGAAGTTTTCCCACACGAGAATAGTTCTCTTTCCTTGCGTTTAGAGATCTAGATTAGGCCTACGTGGTCTCTGCTTCAAGGAGGGGGCTTAAGGTGGACCTTAGGGTTCGTTCCCTCACATAAGGGTTTCTTTTATAATATGAGGTAGTCTGTTTTAACCTCCATTAAAAAAATATTGTGTTCAAGGGGAATTTTAATGAGAAAAATCTGATATTTTATTGGGATTTTTATATGTCCAAGATTGAGCTGACGATTTATTTCACAGAAAACAAAGGTCAACAGATCTAAGTTGCGTGCTCTCATTTTTGATGACTTATGACCTTATGACCATATTACCTCACTGCCTACAAAACTGGCAATAATTCCCGGACTAACCTTAGAAGGACCTTGGCAATTATATCATTCGAAAAAAATATAAATCAACATAAGGGTTTCAAACTTCGTTAGAATCAGCCGAAAAGGTACGATGTTATTGACAAAAGTTGCGAAGCTGGAAGTTATTTAAATGAGAAGTAAATAAACTCCAAATTCTAAAATAGTTTATATTTCTTTCAGTCTTCTATTGATGAGTCTGTCACTTTGTTATTAAGTTCGTTAAAATTGTTAGCAAGTGAAATTGGAAAGCCAATTATATTATCAATGTATATCTAAAGTTACGTCTCTTTGTTATCTTTCTATGTTAATATTTGTCCTAAGTAATTTGAGATCACGTCATGCGCAGAAAGAACAAAATATAACTGAAGTCAAATGGGATGGCGTGTGATTTGTTTCCGGCCGAAGTATTCTTTTTAAGAGACTTTGCTAGATTATGATAGAGATCGTTCTAGGGAATCTAGATTCATTTGAGCGGTGCGTGGATTTTTCCTTCTATTTTTTTACAATATTAAGACAATGAAATCTTTTGTCGAAATTCGGGAAACGTTTCAACTTTTATAAACACCTGTGTAAGCTCTAAGGTCTTCGGGATATCCACACAGTATTTGTGGAGACCTTTGCGAACACACAGAAGTCGAAGGTGCTTCGGGGGATGCGTGATGGCTTCTGCGAAAGGTTGTTAGAGGGGAGTCTTCTATAGGATTCCTACTCAAGCTATCGGCTAGACAGTTGTCGGTGCCTTTAACATACATCCTATACTTACGAATATACCACACTATGACTAACGCTTCAAGATCTATGGTGGCATAAACCTTTTCGCTATGGGACAGCTTCCTGTTAGCATATCCTACAGGATATTCCACTTCATCGTTATCACATTAGACGAGAGCACAAGCTAGGCCATCCTGGGAGACATCGGTACGAACCCCGAAGTTTTATTACGATTCGGTAATCTCAAAATAGGGACAGAGATTAGCTTGTCCTTTAACTGGTGGAAGTGATCTTCCGCGGAAGGGTTCCAATTCACTGGATCGGGGGGCGTTCTTTTAGGCATGTCGTTAAGGAGCGAGGCTATGGCAGCGAAGTTCGGCCCAAAACGACGATAGGATGACACGGGAAAGCCTTTCAATAAGGCAAGCAATTGAGCCCTCTTATTAGGAGCGAGATTGGGGTTTACGTTCAGTTGAAGTGAGGCTTCGCTTGGGGTAAGGAAGAGACGGCAGGGGATCCTCATCGTCTGCTTCTACGCACACCGTTTAGACCAGACACAGGGGTTCAACGGGATAGGAGTGTCCCTCGTTTGATGGGGGACGAATGGGTCCTATTAGGTTGATTGCGACCGGGGCGAAGGGCTTGGCCACTCCTGGGGTCCTTTGAAAGGGGACGGGGGATACACGCCATTTGGGGGTGACCTTCTGGAAAAGGTCAAAGGACTTGCAGACGTCGATAATTTCTTTGGCCGCTCCTGGACAATAAAAATATTTAAAAACTACCGGTGCCGTTTTCTTATAGCCAAAATGTCCGGCCATTGGGCCATCATGAGCCAGCTTTAGAAAGGGTTCAATATTCGTTCTCGGCACACACAACGCGTTGTTCGGGGGACTCTCCGGTTCAAAAGAAGAACGATATCATAACTCATCCTTCACAGTGTATTCGATCTTCTGATCGCCTTGCACCGTTTCAGTCTCCTTCTTCCTTTCTTTTTCCCACAGGGGATGTAATGGGGAACAATTCTTCGGTGCCTCATCACATTGAACATTGGTGTCGAGGTCGATGTCTGGGGACGATAGGGTTACCGGAAGTGATTCATCATTCTCGGACTGGACACTGGTAACGACCGGCTGAAAAATTCGGTTTGGGGAGAGCTGCACGCTCTGTCCAATGAGGATGGAGCAGAATTTCATCAGGGCTGCGACTACGTCGGCCCATCCGGTGAAGTACTGGCACTCAATATGGCACTGTACCACTGGAAACCTGGTGACATGACCTAAAAAGTCTTGCAGCAACGCAAACCTGTTATGCTGGGGACTTACGGGGGGTAGTAGTTTATCGGAAACTACTATACAGGTGGAACCTGTATCTCTAACGAAGGTTGACACTCGGCAACCATTTACTGCGCCATTTTCAAACTGGGGCACACCGGGGGAACTCTCGTTGAACAGCAAATTTACCTGTTGATCCGAGGGAGAGGGAGCAGGGGCCGCTGGTGATGCTTCTGGCGGATTAGACGAGAGGGCAGCAGAGATTTGGTGGACCTGGTGACTCGACGAGGTCTTCAGTTGAGAATTTGGGGGGGGGGGGGCAATTTCTAACTTAAGTGTCCAGGGGTGCCAGACGTAAAGCATACAATTGGTCTACGATGGTAGTTGCTAGGCGTGGAGGGGAGTAACGGGGGCTTCACGTGATTTTGCTCTCGCTCGAGTAAGCCTGTAATTTTACGGAGAAGGAATGCCTGTTGGCATGGGACCGTGGACTCGCCGCGGCAGTAGAGGCCATTGACCATCTTATGATTGCCCCTTCCCCCGTGACCACGAGGAGGACCTCGAGCGCCTCCTAGACTGGGACCCGGCCCTGCGGGATATCGTCGAGTCTATCGACCAGCACTGCCCTCCACCACTACCACCAGTGGCTCCTGAGCTCGATCCTCCTCAACTGGTGGAGGCACCTCCTCAGGTGGCGCTGCCGGCTCCGCAGGTGCACAAAGCCGTTGTTGCCCTTGGATGGGCTTCGGTTAAACCCAAACTTGTGTTTGGGGAAGGGAAGCATGGTTCTACTTGACTTCCGTGGGTTAGAGGTCGTGACTGGAAGCATGAAGGTCGGCTCCTTCCACACACTCCTTGAAAGTGGACACTCTTCTCTCCGCTATGAAGGTCCTTAGGTCGCGAGGGTAGGTCGACATCAGTTGATCCCTTAGAATGAAGTCAATTAACAACTCATAATCATTTGATACTTGGGCGAAATCCAGCCAGAATTAGAAGTTACGCCAAAGGATAAATCCAAATTGTCTGTAGGTTTGGCCTGGCTGTATTCGCGCGGAACGGAATCTAACCCTATAAAATTCTGGATTCATGTTAATAGCAGAAAGAAGTTCTGCCTTTAGGGTTGAATAACCAAGGGTGGCCTCAAAAATGAGCGAAATGAATATGTCGCGAAGACGTGGATACAAGAGCGGAAGTAACCGGGCGGCATCATCTGATTCTAAGTCTCAATTATTGACTTCGAAGATCTTCTCGAAGTGCGTTAAATAAGAGCAAAAATCTTCTCCATCCTTGCATGCAGGGAGTTTCAATGAGGGCACTTGAGCCTGTTTATTTCGATATCCTACGGAATTTATTTCGAATTGGTCACGGCTTATCTCTCTCTCATGATTCCTAATTCTTTCATTCTCTTCTGCTTCTCTCTGCGTTTTTCTTTCTTCGTTTTCTATCTGTGCTTTTCTTTCTTCGACTTCTATCAGTGCTTTTATTTCTTCGGCTTCTGATTCTGCTTCTTTCTGGGCTTTTCTTTCTTCGACTTGTCTCTGCGCTTTTCTTTCTTCGACTTCTGCTTCTCACTGTGCTTTTTTTCTTCAGCTTCTGCTTCTGCTTCTCTCTGTGCTTTTCTTTCCGCACGTTTGTTACGTTCCTCTTCCTAGACGTAAGCGATTAAATCTTTCCCAGATAAACCAAGGATCTGCTCTTGCTTATGAAAGCGATCGAAAGAAGACATCCCGGATATGCTACTTCCGGCCTTTGCACACGAAAATGCTACCAGAGCTATTGAAGCTTTACCCAAAACAAATATAAATTCTACTAACGATAAAATTATTAAAATTCCTAGTAAAAATCGGACAAACTCACACAAAAAATAAATAACTAATTAACGCGGGAATCTGACTCATGGCATATAAAAAAGACGGTTGGTATTACCGCTTAGCTAGTATCCTCTTTTAAGGAGCTAGAAAAACATTGGTTCGTACCCGTTAATCAAAAAACAAAATTGCCCAAGTATATTTGTGTTCAGATATTCTTGGTAATTGAGTTGCTATCAATTGAACTTAATTATTCAAAATCAGTTGGGAAGACTCAAAGCCTGACACCAATTATCTTTATGTTGAAGTATGGCCAAGTGTACGGGAGTATGCGCAAACAGGCTCTAAAGTAGGCTAAGCAAGTGACAACTGTTATTTTTCTAAGAGTGCGATTTGAATAGATAGCTGCAGCTGTGTGGCCAAGGAATATACCAAACATAACGACAAAAAAAATAGATTCTAATACGCACTAAATAAAAGGTACAACAATAAATATGGATATAAATGGGTATATAGGGAATGGCTATAATGGGAGATTGAGGGTAATGAGTGATTTAGTTCCTTCAAAGCTCGAGACTAAAGCGGGAAAAACTTGAAAAGTGTCTTGGTGATTTTGATTACTCACGGGGGTAGCCCAAAAACCAGCAGCGGGGGAGGCTTTTTCTCGAACTTGTGTCTTGCGAGATGCAGGCCTCTTGTCCTCAAGAGGTCATCGGACGAACTTCGAAGGTGGGGATGACTTCTCGTAACTCGCGTCGAGCGAGCTATTGGGCATCGTGTCCTCAAGAGGTCACCGGTCCGACTTCAAAAAGAGCCGGGGGGGCTTCTCCGCATTCGGCTTGAGCAAGCTAACTGGCCCCTTGTCCTTAAGATGTCACCGGAAGAACTTCGGAGGACGGCTTCTCCAATCCTTGATCCGGAGGCGGTTGAGAAAGGCCGACTTTGCCTCACGAGACTCTTTTTCCTGACCCGAAGATACGGGTGTGATGTCAAGCTCTTCCGTGGCTTGCGACCGTCACTCTCACTTCTCGTGAGAGAGCTCGTTGAATTTCATTCATTTCGGGGAAGTCTCGTCTAGCCAAATTTGTCTGTAATCCTGGAGTTCTCCAAAACAGGGAGAGAGAGGCCTTTTCAAACCCTCGTTATCGGGGTGACAAACTGAGAATCTCCTTATGGGGAAGTGTCAACGGCAGGGGTCAGCGGGCCAGACGGACGACCAGCGGCTAGAGCCATAAATAGATGTTTACGATGAATCTACAAAGTAATCTCCCGACCCGAGGGAGGGGGAGAGATTGGGACGGTAGCGAGGTAGCCTCAATTTCAGCGTCATGCCTCGGTGTAAATTTTGCGGAGACCTGACGGGAAGTACAAAAAGGGTGAAGTTGGAGAAAAGGGGGAGTAACAGCTCGCTTTCTCTCCCAAAGTAATATCTTAGGAGGTGGGGAAATAATATTATTCTAGGGGATATCTCTACAAAGAGGAAATTGCGTGAATGATCCAGACCCCTTCTGCTACATACGAGGGGCGGTCAATAAGTTTTGCAATTCGAATATAAGGAAACAAGATATGAGGAAAAGTGTTTTATTATTTTTCAATATAACCACCCTTGAATTCAATGCACTTGCGCCACTTGTCCCTGAGGCTTCGAATTCCCGATAATCAGAAATCTCCTGACTGCTGTTCAATCCACTCCTGGACGGCGAGCTGGACATGTTCATCGTCCCCAAACCGGCGTCCACGCAGTGCAGCCTTGAGCTAACGGAATAAAAAGTAGTCGCTAGAGGCCATATCTGGACTGTAGGGGGGATGGTTGAGTTCCTCGAATCTGCACTCGCGCAGGGCAGCTTGTGCAACTCTGGCCTTGTGGACTTTGACGACGTTGAAGTTGATTATTAGGTGTGAGATTTCGTGAGGTTTCTAGGGACCCAACGAGCAGAGACCTTGGTCATAGCCAAATTGTCGTGGATGATGTTGATAACACTTCCATGTGATATTCCAAGTTCTCGCTGGATTTCTTCGAACTTCATCCGTCGATTTTCAAGGATCCTCCTTTCCACACGGGTCACATTGTCCTCGTTGGTCACGTCTGACGGGCGTCCTGGACGAGGTTCATCTTCAAGGGACTCACGACCATGGCGAAACTCCCTATTCCAGCGAGCAATGGTTGCATAGGAAATGGCGGTGTCGGTGTACACTGCAACCATGCGTTCATGGATCTCTTTTGCATTCTTGCCTTCCTTGGTCAAAAATTTGATCATTGCGCGGTGCTCAACCTTCTCCATTATTGAAAATTTGTGACGGACGATCTGCGATCAGCTACTATTTCTTAAATAGACGAGGCAGGAGTGTGCGGCTGCAGGTTCTGGCTTGTCATAACTTGTCCTAACACCTCCACAAATAGCCATCGCCCTTCCTCTGTTTTGCCCTACCGATTTGCAAAACTTATTGACCACCCCTTGTATGTGGCTGTTACATGCTAGTTTGTCAAAGGCGGAATATATCAAACTTTGTGATCTGCACGCCTTATAAGGCATATTTTGATGTTCCTCTTGGCGATCAAGATAAGAAGTGGGCCCCACATGCTGTTTGCCATAGTTGTGTGGAACATCTTCGTGAGTGGACGAAAGGAAAGAGAAATGGTCTTCCGTTTGGAATCCCCATGGTTTGGCGAGAGCCAAAGAATCATGTATCGGACTGGTATTTCTGTCTAGTGAATACTAAAGGGATTGGCAAGAAAATTGGCACAAGATCGACTACCCAAACATTCCCTCGGCGATCCGGCCAGCACCTCATTCTGAGTTTTTACCAGTTCCGATTTTCAGTGGATATGCTTCCTCCGAGGATGAGCCAATCGTAAGTCGAGAGAAGATCGTTTTCCTTCCACTTCGTCTCAAACTGAGGTTGATGAAGCATTATATATGTCAAGGCGTTGAGCACAGACAATGATTTTTTTCAGTACATAGTATCGGCGTTTCCTGCTTTGTCATAAAAAAAAAAAAACCAGGAGTATCTGATGGTCCCCAAATTCAAAGACTTCTGAGTGATTCTAGATTCGTGAACACCATGAATGAAAATGAGAAGGCAGCCTGGCTCTCATTTTCTGCCGTTGTTCGTAACTTCTTGAGAAACAAAAAAGCGCATAACTACGAGTATTTGGTTACTAATATGCTTTAGCATATCATGATCTGATGCAACATGAGTATGAAGCTGCATTTCCTAAATAGTCACGTCGACCGATTCCCAGAGAACCTGGGAGCCGCGAGCGACGAACAAGGGGAACGCTTCCATCAGGATTTGATGACGATGGAAGAGCGCTACCCAGGTCACTAGGATAGACACATGATGGCAGACTACTGCTGGACGATTAGAGATGATCAGCTAGAGAATACTTACAAGAGAAAGAGTTACAAACGCAAATTTTTGCCCGATTGAAATCAAGAAGAGGTCCTCCAGCCTGATGTACGGTCATTAATAAATTAGCATCTATTTGATTACAGTATTTGTAATCCTAATGTGTAATTCAAGTTTCTTTTCATATGCAATAAAATGTGTGTGCAAAAAAACCTGCTTTACTATAAATAACGCAAAAGGATGATTCAAAATTACTTCAGGGCATGATGATAGGCGTTATAAAATGAAAATTATTGTATAATATTAGTTATTGATATTACGAAAAATCTGTATCATTTAGAGATAATCTGATTTCAGATTTGAATTCAGTATGGTCTAATTAGGTAGGAAAATGTACTTTTGTGAATTCACTAAATACATTGTTTCCCAGTGTTATCCATACTTCCACGAGGTAAAGTGTTATATATTTAGGCAGAGAATAATTTTAGGCCGGCCTAAAAGTAGATATCCCCTCCTAAACAGGGGAAGGATTTATAAAAATTAGAAGAAAAGGAAATGTGTTATAAATATAGAGAGAGAAAGAAATGGTTGCGGCTCTAACTTTAGGGTGCTGCAATGTACCACCAAGCTCAATGTCGAGAAGATTACGGAAGTAATCTTAAAACTCAATGTGGCCTTTCATCTGGCTGTTTGACTCTCTCGAGGGATTCGTAGGTCATGTGTCACTCCAAACAGGATAGGCAGAAGCTGCTCACAAACTGGCCACTAACCAGCTGAAAGATTTAAACCTGAAGACCATCGTGCCTCCAGGTATCATAGTCCAGAGACCAAGAGTCTTTAGACAAATGGACCTCATGATCAGAGAGCATACCTCCGAAGAAAGTCAAAAAGAAATATAGCGCTAACAAGACTGGGCAAAGGTAAAAAGCATCTTTAAATTCGGAAAGCCAGCAAAAACCATTAAAGTCATATTTACAGAGACCGCCATGGCAAAGAAACCTTTGGAAACGGGCCTCTTAGCCTTAAATCTGAGGGTGACCCCCAGTCAGATAGAAATTCAGGACTTTGTGCATATAAAAATATGACTGAAGTGCTTCGAACTGGAAGAGCGCGAGACGCGTGATGCTCCAGGGAGTAAAACTACTCCTTCGAATGAGGGGATCCTGTTCGCCTCGGGATCTCTTGACCCAAAGAACAGAAGAAATGTGCTAACTGCGATGGCCTCCCTCGACACTAGCTATGAGATGCTCAAAGAAAAAGGAGATAGTAAAAAAAAACAGATTAAACAAACGAGGCAAGAAAAATGAACGTATCATACTCGTGCATAACATCAAGAGACCAAGAACGAACCAGCCTCACGGAATCCCAGCCAGTGCCAAACAGCAGCCAGAGCCTGGAGGTGATGGCAAGGTTGTTATATGCACGCGCCACCCATATCACACAGCCAGGAACCTTCGCTGTTCAGTACAACGAAGTTCTAGGAAAGAACGCCACCCCCAGAATCCTTTGGTTCCCGGGAACTTCTTCCTTTCCCCTCAAGTAGTGTTTTAAAATCACTAAGTGGCAAGGAAAGGGAAAAAGAAGAAACAACAGTAAAACAACAACAATTACACCAAAAGAAAGAAGAAATAAAGGAATATAGCGAAGAATGCACAAACGGAAACAATCACCGAACTGCAAGCAAACAGGAAATCTCCAGATGGGAGTAAACAAACCGCAAAACAAAAGAAGATATCCACGTATGACGTGTAAATCAACTTGATCCTGGAAAAAATGGGGAATCAAGAACCCGTTAACATCCCAAACACCAAAAAATATAATGAAAACATCGCAGAAGGTACAGAAAACAATGAGTGAAATACCAAAAAATGAAAAAGAAACTCCAGAAGAGGAAATAAACTTAAGACTGCTCAATACCAAACACAACGACGCCACCCCAAAGAATGAAACAACGAAAAAATCCCAAAAAGGATAGAAAAGGAATTTTATAAGTAGCGATTCTCGTCACAACACGACCAAGACCATATAGAAAACCTGATATACGACGGTAAGCTTAGATTCCCAAGTAACAGAAGCGGTGTCATGAACACAAACAGCTTCAGACAACTATGGAACAGAAAAGATTTTCAGGAAAAAAAAAGGAAATCAAACTAATAATAAAATAACGACTACAAAAGAGGTTATTTATTTAACCCAAGTTAAAAATATAACTAAGGAGATTAACAAAACCTTCTGGCATCTATGCAGTCCTATGCAAATCTAAACCTTTCTTCTGATCTTTTTGTATGAACTTTACCACCAGTTGGTCGCGAAAAACATTTGTTGACGCGAAAAATATATTTATATATATATATATATTTTTGAAGACGCTTCCATATCAAAACACTTCATGAAGAACTCTATGTGGAGTTCGAAAGCTTAGGAAGACGAATAAAATTTCACTCGGTTATCTTTAATTTTCCGCATAATTTATCGTGAGCTAAAAATAATTGGGAGAGGTTATTTATTTTTCCCCAGATGTCTTCTCTTCATTTTCTGAAGACCTTATTTAATGGTTGTAATTGGGCCTCTTCGTGTCAGTCTCTCATTTTTCTTATTTTTCTTTTTTTTTCTTTGTTAATTAATCTTATGTTTGTATTCTGTACTCTTAATAGTTCCTTCATTCTTGCCTTAGGCATCGTATGGACTTAAGAAATGTGAATTTCCTAAGTCCATATATATTTTCCTCTTGTTTTTTGCTGAGATATCTCTGAGTGAAAATTAATAGTTGAAATGTTGTGTTTTTTTATGTTTTTTGTTGCGTGACTTGGGTATCCTCTTGATATTATTTTTAGACCAAAAACTTCACATTCAAGTATATAGTAGTGTCTTTCTCTTTCATGTACTGCGTCTGCTACTTTTTTCTTGTGATTAGAATTACGGTAAATTTCTGTATGTTTGTTCGTATATTCCAACTTCCCTTCGTATCTGTTGATGTTGCCTATTTTTAGTGCCGTTAATCTTCGCTTGTCTCTTTTGGTTTCTACTGGGGGAAATGATTAGTTGAGTAATATCATCTGCGAACTGGAAATTTAGTTATTTCTTTTACTGAATCCAAATCACGCTCTGGCCTTGTTTCTGTAGGAGATGAGTTTCAGTACTTTAAGCTTTGCTATTCGATCAAAAGGGTAAAATGATGACAAATATGGGTTAAATTAATCTATTTATTAATATTTTTTGTAAAAGTAAATGCTTGATTCCTTTTCAATCCCAGAAATGTTTTTCCAAAGCAAAACGTGCAACCATTCTTTTTCTTTTGCACCAAAGTGGCTTGAAATAAAAGGTGAGCGTTGCTAATGGTATAGCATCAAAGTTCATTACTTTACTCGCCATTGGAAAGAAGCAGCTATAACGCTTAAGCGCCCACAGTGAGGCGTAGACTTTTCAATAAAGGTCTCAAGTGAAGAACTGCTGTGAAGAAGACTCATCTCACCAAGACGAACCTTAAGGATAGGTTCTATTTTTGTAGTAATTATAAATAAATGGATTGTTGAAGACTGCATAGTGATATTCTCTGATAAGGCCTTCTTCCGCTTGTTTGGAGTTTCTGGAAAATCCCTCTTTAGGACGGACAATTTCCATGTCTGGGGCTGCTTCTCATCTAAGGTAACTGGAGTACTAACAATTTTAACTCAAAAAGGTACTAAAACGTGCTTCATCAGCACCTTTTCCTTACATTTCACGACTGATTTGTGGATAATAACTGTATATTTTAGTATGATGGCGCAGTATATCACAAAGAAAAAGCAATAATAAAGTTCTTGGCTGAAAATAATATCGAACTTTCGAGACATTACCGCGGAAATTGATCAAATTTTAAAGCAAATGAGAATTTGTTGTCAATAATCAAACTGGCGGTTGATAAACATAAGGCATGCAATTATTAAAAGTTACAGGTTCTTATTGAAATAAAATGGAGCAATATCAGTCATATATCACAAAAAATTTGCTCTTCCAAATGCTAAAACAAATTGAAGCGGTCCTGAAGTACACATGACATTATTGTAAATAATGACTGCGCGCATCAATTGACTATTTACTAAAAAAATGGGTTTGGCTGTAATTTATTTATATATTTCACCTTCAAATTATGAGGCTTACATACTTAAACAAAAAGCGCCGTTTGATTAATTCTATTAATTTTCTTATATAAAGAAAATGTAGTAGTCTCAAAACTTATGGCCAGAATTGTATACTGAATACAGCGTTGGACTCAGCCATCCTCCGACTCAATTGCGGTAGACGGGCTTCTATATAGAACTCTGGTCCCTCGTACTCGTTTATCACGAATTTTTCTCTTTTTTTTCTTAATGTAATCTCAGATATTCGCTCCACTTCTTCTTCTTTTTTTTTGGGGGGGGAGGTTATTTAGAGGTTAAGGCTCTTATACAGTAGAACTCTCACTCAGACTTTTTCGAAAACTTCCTCTTAGCCACGTAACACTAAGTCGACTTATTTTTCTCTGATTTAGCTTTTACTATTTATTTTAGTTATTAATCCGAGGGCCATAGCGGTATCCCTTTCCTTCCGGAATCAAAACTCGAAATTGTTATGCAAATTATTTTCTCGTATTTCATTATTCTTCTGATGAGTATTTTTTTGAAGATTTTACCGGTGAAATCTAATAACAGTATTATTTTCGTCGTCTTTAGTGTAGTAACCGGTGCTCAGGTTAGCATTATATGTTTTCTAGGGTCATGATGGTGTTGTTCAGGACGGTAGTAAGGTTGAACTTTGTGAGTCTTGATAGATTCCATATGGGCTAGTAATATTTCTTTTAGCTTCCTTCATTTCTTTTATTGTTGCTTTAGCAACTCCTGCGTACGTGCATTTTGTACTTAGTTTCGTTTGGATCTTTTCGTTTTCTTTTCTCACTATTATTGCTTTGCTTTTCGGGCAAGTCATTGCCAGTGTCCGTTGGGAGACTTCGCAATTGAGGTATTGTGAGGTAGTCGAGGTGAGTTGCCTCCACCCATGATCTCCTGAAAATTCTAAGCACTTTTGGAGGATTAAGGCGCAGTTTCTTGTTTGTGTGCTTTTTATGCGTAGCAGTTGTAACACATCTGAAAGTTAATGTATTTTCCTTTTCGATGTTATCTGCTAGAATTCTCAAGTTAAATGCCTGCACTCCGTTGGTTGCAATCTTGTTTGCCATTTCCGTATTATACCTGTATTATATTAATTCTTCCTATTTATTGTTTTAATTCTTCTGTCGTGCGCATTCCCAACCAGAGATGGATCATCTCTTCTTGTGGTACTAATCTTTCTCCATCACTTTCTTGGTGGCAGAGTGCTCTAGATCCAAGGTTGTTGTCTCTATTAACTTGAGCAGGCGTTTTCATATGTCACCAAAGTGTCTCCACCACTTTACCTCGATCGGGCCGTTGGGCTTCACGCGGCTCTCAGAGTGCAATCTTTTTGGCGCTCAATTAGATGAAGATACGTGCAAGAGTTTCGATCAATCAAAGGAGAGCAAATTACATTTGAATTAAATTCCAATATTTGAAAAACGAATTTAATGGAGAGGTAATAGAGAAAAGAAGGAAATCGGAAATTTGAAAAATGCGAGGCAGTATATGAGGCGGTAAGGTGGGAATTAAGCCTGCGAGTGGTAGGGCAAGGTTGCATCGGTCTGGAGTTGGATGTTTATTACGATGCACATCAAACTCCAGCCCGAAACTACCGTGATTTGTTAAAATAGTTTGTGTCATTAATAGTGTACTTATTTATTAAGTGCTGGATTCAATTGTTTAATGAATAAAGATTAAAGAATTTTCAGTTAAGAAAATTGAAGGCAAAGTTAATATATTGAAAGCCCCTGAATTTAAAGGATGGTTAAAGTTAGAGAAATAGCGTTTAATTGATGAGAATTCTAAGTTGGGAATATTGGATGTTGGCTCTGTGCGATTGTCTAAAGTTTTTTTTTAATCTTGCATTTTAATTGTAGAGTTTGTGGAACTAAATTGCGATTTTAGCAGGTTGCAAACCTAAATATTATTACAATGCTGGATCGCAAGCACAGTGGAAGAGATTCTTTGTGGGAAAAGTAATAAATAAGAGAACAAGATCTATTTGGAGGGCGAAATGACAAGGAGGGAACTAGTTATTGGAAACTGAGAGCAAACTTTTAGTGGACTTAGTAATAATATGTTCATTATATGGTAATTTGATAAAAACGTTTTGTTTGCAAACTGTTATTGGTTGAACTTGGCGAGAAAAGTTTTGATAAAAAAATTGAGGTCACCCTGTCAAATATAAAATCTAGATAAAAATTAAAATGGGAAAACTTTCTCAAATATTCTATTTTGGGAAATAAAAGAGAAAATATTGCTAGCTCTGTGTAAATGGCCTTTATACTGCCTTGCATAAAGTGTTTTGTATTGTTTTGAATTTAGAACCAACTTTTGTAACGATAAAGGAGATTTTATCATCAATTTACGGGCCAATTAAGAATTTAATAATGGGGTGTTGATATTTATGTAATTAAAAAATAGGAGCGTAGTCTTTATTCTAAGAGATAAAAAAACTTATCAACAAATCTTTTCAAACTAACAATTTGAATTCTGAAAATTTAAACATGCCTGGTAATGTCGATAATGGCATAGATGTGTATTAACCCGCTTTCCTGCAAAAGCGCTTTAAGAAAATGATGTTTAATAATATGTAATGTTAGTCCACGAGGTGTTTGGAAGTTTATTTAAAATAGATATTCCAATTCTTTAAACCAAGAGGGAAAAATAGTCTCTACTTAGTAGCTTGAGTTGTTTTGTGTAGCATTGCGTTTAATTTGTATCTATGTTTTTTGTTTCTTGGAACCTGTCTTGATGTGAGTATATTTCATCTTCCTTTCTGTACTTGAAGTTTTTATTTTCGTTGTTTTTTTCTTTTGTATACCAGTCCTGTGTTATGGCTGTACCTTATATAGTATTTTAGAGTTTTCTTACCGTTGTTATACTTTTCTTTTTATCTGAAAAGATCTTATTTGGGTCTTAGTTTTGTTGTTTTTTTTATTTATGATCATATTGGTAATTCTTCCATGTCTAGTTGTCTTCTACTACTCTTAAAACCGTTTTGAACCCATCTTTTGGCATCTATCTCGGTTTCTTGGTCCAGGGCGGGAGTTATTTGTCTTTTTTTTTTACTCTTTGCTGGATCTTTTGCTTATTAAAGAGAGTATCGTTTCCAGTATAGCTGTTTCGTGGAATTCTCTTCTTGTTTTTTTCACCTTCTTCGTGTGTTTTGTGATCCAGTAGAGAGCTTGGTTTTGAATTCCTTTGAGACTTCTTTTTTCTTCGATTTAGAAACTGTGTTGGAATTGGTTGGATCATCTTTTTTTCTCCTTTGAAATGTTTCTGTCTAATCAGCAAGGTTATTCTACTTTTTATTGTTTTTCTTCCATTTTTAACGTTGCCAGTGTATCCTATGAACTGATCCCTAGTCCTAAAATATTTCCCTTATTAGCCTACTCGTATCTTCTCCCAATGGCCCAGATTTGGGTTTTCTTAGTTCTCGAGATGGGTATGATCTTGAACTTGTGGTAGCTGGTTTTGATCTTCCATTACATTTCTTAATTGTACAAATTCTCTATTCCTGCCTCTCATGTTCTAGGTAGCAGTTCTGGAATTCTAAAGGGAGTCACAACGTTTTGAGGAACATCATCTGCAAATTGTATATTTTACCATCCTGTTCTTTGCTGCTGTGTTCCATCTTTCTTTCTTTTACTTTTTTGAATTAGTTTGTTTTTAGGGTTGTCACGTCTCCTGAGTATATTGTAATTTTTTTTATCCAGATTTTTTTCAACTTTTATTTCATTTTTTGTGTCCTGAAGGCCCATTTACATGTTTCTCTTTCTATTACTTTAATTATATATTCTATTTTTATGTTTTACTCTAGTGGATAAGCTTCTTGTGATTATATTTTCATGCTGAAGTCGTCAGCTACATAGGTTCGTTCATGTGTTCTTTTTACACCTTTTGTTTTCTTGCGGTCGTGTACTTCGTTTTTTCTTTTTCTGTTTCGTTTTCTAAAAAGGTGCTGTTGCCTTCCGTTTTTCTAGTCTTCCACCTATTCCTATTCTTTTGTTTTCTTTTCATTACTGTATTTTGGGGCAGCCTTTCTTCATTACTGATGATTTGCTACTCTCTGTTGTGTCTTCTTCTTCTGTTGAGCATTTTTCTCT
Source organism: Ceratothoa steindachneri (assembly GCA_963969495.1). Taxonomy (NCBI): domain Eukaryota; kingdom Metazoa; phylum Arthropoda; class Malacostraca; order Isopoda; family Cymothoidae; genus Ceratothoa; species Ceratothoa steindachneri. The sequence continues at coordinate 190,133,217 of OZ018324.1, read as the reverse complement.
TTTTTCCTTTTCGTCTACCTTGTCTTGTTTTGTTTACTGTTCTGTTGTTGTGTTTTCAGTTTCGATTATTTCTCTGCTAGTTTTTGTTTTGAGTTCTCTGTATGTTGTTACTCCATACACTTATGGGGAGGGAGGGTTCTCAAAGAACCGCATTTTTGGTATGTCATTCTTTTCCAACATCCTCTATTCATCGTTTATGCAAATGCTTCTTGTTTAGGTATATTCTGATTATGGGAGTACATTATATATGTATGTCTAAACCCATACACTGGTCGATGTTAAGCACCATTTTTTCTTCTTTTGTTTCTTTAATTGCTGACTTAGCTTCATTGGCATAGTTCTATTTGACTTTTACTCTTTTTCAATTATCTCATCTGTATATTTCTGGTTACGATTTCTCGTTCCTTCAGATTTATTTTCTTTTTTGTTGCATCCTTACCAACCGTGGTCTTGTCCTGTACATTCTTATCATATTCTTTGGTATTTGGGTGGAGCAGTTGTTGGTTGTGTGTTCTTCCAATGCATAGCACTGGAAACATGTTTGTATGTTTATGTTTTCTCCCCTTTCGATGTTTTCCGGCGAGATTCTCATCCCAAATGATACGAGACCATTTTGGGGATACCTTGTTTATCATACTACTTTCAATACGTTGGTATGGTTCCTGAATTTTGTTATCGCCGCTACCTTCAGATGTTGGTTTTGTGCTTTGATTTTTTAAGTCAATTCATTTTTGTTTTGCGTTTCTACCTAATGGTCGATTTTCAGGCACACTATCAACCTATTATCAACTATCTGCGAAGAGAGCTTTGTGAACAGTCCCAAATTTGACAGTGCCTCACTGTCTTGTTCGGAGACATGTCTCTATATGTCTTCTTACCGATGGCATATTAGCACATATCGGCTGTTTGTGTCTATGATTTAACTAAAGCAACCTTTAGTTCTTCAAATAACGTTAAAATTACCACTGTTTGGTCTGGTTTTGTTCGTTCAGCTTTTGTGCGCATGGTTATCTTTCTGCACTCATCTTTCTTCTTGAAAGTTATTTTGGTTCTTTCCTCTCTGTTTGTTTTGGATTGTAGTATTTTTTACTTCTTAGGATAGGTGAGGTCTCCCTCTCCTCATCGCTTTTGTCCAACAGAAGGATTACAGCCTTTTGATGAGGATGATGGATGGATGAAAAGATGGTATTGGATAGCACTCTCTGAAGGATTACTCATGCCGGACTTATTGACAATGCCGTCTTTTCGCTAGTTTAGCTATCAAAGCTACATCCATTGTACACAGATACGGTTCTGTGTCCTTCTGCGTTCTTGAATAGATCATCAGGTTGTGGGTTTACCCTCTACCAAAAGTGGTAACTTTGTCCCATATTCCAGTAACCTCTGACGCGCAGTTCCACTGTGCGAATTCCTCAAGTTTGTTTTTCCTTTCATCTCCAATTATGTCTGTTTCCATTGTTCGACATGGATGAGGTAATTGGTAGTAGTATTGGTAATAGTATTAGTGGACATTGGTTCTAAGTTGAGGAAGATGGTGCGTTTTTTAGGCACTCTTTTTCGTGGAGACTTTCTAGGAAATATGGGTAAGTAGTTTTTTTTATAGTCCTTCCAAATAGGAGTATTTTTTTTAAGATGAATGAAATCAGTATGGAGGAGCTACATAGACAGAAACGTTCCAAATTAGCTCTGGGTCTGGTTCCTTAGGTGCATTGATTATTCTCTTTTCTAATTTACTAAGCTTAGTTCTTCTGTTTGTCTTTGATTGAATGAGTGAATTCTTTTTCTTAGGGTCCCTTTGAGTCCTTTGTATCTAATACTTTAGGGCATGGTTTTAAATAAACCAAAGGACCTCGCATCCTCGTTATTTCCTTTGAATTTAATCGCGGAATGTTCCTCACAAATTGCGCCGCGGCCTAGCAACATTCTCCAAGGAGGGAGAATGCGGGCCTCTCCTTTAAAAAATATGACTGGGTTTCAAACCTGCAGCTACCCCATTTGCATCTCACCCATACAAAGCAACTCAGAATCTCATTTGGATAGCCGCTCGCCAGCGGAGCACTTTCCGATCTTGATGTTCTCCTTCCATTTTCCTCAATGAATTATTTCACAAAAGAATGGGAAATTTCCTAACAAATTAACCTCTATTAATGTATGACTATATTAATGGAACAGATAAGGCGACTCCAGATGTTGAGATGTTGATTACCATATAAAGTATCCTGAAGTTCTCGAGTGTATACCTAAACCACATTGCGAAAGGTGGTTTCGAATCTGGGATTGGTCAAGTTTACTAAGGCAAAGACCAGTTCTCTCAGATCTACCCGTTTGCAACATAAAACTGGAGTAAAGAGTGCGCCTTGTTGCACTCACATATGATACAGTGCGACTGCACTTAAAACAAAACCGTATATAATTTTTGATCACATACTGGTAGGTGGTTGATTTTATGTCTGAAGTGGTTAATGACAACAATAAACTATGGAAGGGAAAAGAAGACCTTTAGTTTAGTAACCGTTTGTAATGGAACCAGAGTAGAGTTTTTTTTATTTATAAATAAGCTAATTTGTGAATGCGTCTCTTTGTACGTGGGCAGGTGGGATTCTCTTACTGTACGCGAGAAGCACTATTTTCAGTATCTTAAATGCGATTTCTGTTGATTCGCATATTACCTTGAACACACTAGTGTGGTCTTTAAATTTTATCACCTCAGAAATCTTTGCTCTTTCTTTTGTAGTTCTTTTAATTCCCTGCATAAATGTTCTCCAACCCATGATTGTATCTTACGGCATATAACGCTTCTGTTAGCCGTGATCTGTGGGGCTATTCTAAGTTCAAGGTAAAATTTCTTCTCTTTAGAAGTCATTTTTCTTCCTCTAAGTAATATTCGGTGTCCATCTACTCGTATTAGGTTATCGTTGTCTGTTATCTTAATAAGTGTTGCCAATTCGTTGTTTTTGTAATAATTGTGGTTAAATGTTTTTCGTATCCGGATTTGACTTATTTCCTTTTTCATATAAATATCTCTTCATCTTTTCATTGTCTTTCCATTGCCGCCATGATACTTGACAACAGTCGATGGGGTCGATTTTTTTTATAATTGATCCTGCTCCTTTCTTAATTAGCTTATTTAAGGGTTCAACTCTGGCTTTTCTATGTAGGCCTTTCACTTTTTTTTGTCTATCCTTCTATTGCATGTTATGAAATACATTGGTTTATTTTGGATTCTCTGCAGCTTTAGGGGGTTGCTTTTTGAGAGACTGCACATAGAAACAGTCGGATAGGTAGGTTGGGTTCAATAATTGCCTGGTAGATTTCTTCTTGTTCTTACAACTGAGCGTTTTTAGCTTCTTTAGTAATTCAAGTACAATTTTTCCTTCTTCAATTATGTCTGTTACGTGTTTCGTCTAAGCCGATTTTGTTATTTTCAACCTCAGCTATTTTCAATCGTTAGTGTATCTGTATCTTTTATTGTCATCGTATATACAAGTATCTGTATCTTTTATTGTCATCGTATATACGAGGATCCGATATCTTTTTCCTGTAGACTGGTATTATCGTCTTATTTTAACATTTCTGCTCATATTAGTTTTTTCTTATTATTTCTTATCCTGTCGTTCTACCTTGGAATTGGTGGTGCCTGTAGTGTGCTACAATCAATTGTGTTATATCTTTATATCTTGTGCGAATATTAGGTTCATACACCCTTCGGTAGTTGGAGGCGTAATATCTGCGGTGTAGAGAGCGTATAGTACTGGCCTCAGACTCCCACCTTGAGGAACACCGGCTTCTAGCTTAGATGGTTCTCTTCGGTGATTTACTGTATCCTCATACGCATATCTATCCATGAGAGTTGCACAGTATTCTTTGAATTTTATTGTTTATTCCTAGTTGTAATATCTTTTACTGGATTCCCCTCTGCCAATTTTTGTAGAAAGCTTTCGACACCTCTCTGCAGATGATTTCTACACTCATCCTTTCGTTCGTTTTTTACCTTAGCTAGTTTTTACATTATTAGATAGATTGTCATAGCCGTGCTCTTGTTTTTCAGAAATCCAAATTGGCACTCGTTATAAAGATTGTTATCTTCCAGGTGTTGATTGAGTCTGCCATTTAAGATCTTGCCATATACCTTCTCTATGAAAATCATTTTTACCACATTCATGTCCGAAAAGTAGCTTGTATTCAGCTACGTATTGAAACGTTCTTTAGTCTTCCAAGATTTTATTTGACGCTTCCACGTAATTTTGCCCCTTAAGTCCTGATTTCCCTTGTTTTTTCTGCTTAAGGCTACTTATTGTTCTACTAAGCTATTCATTCCTGATGATGGCATCAGGCTTGTGTTTCCTGTTTATTTCAACAAAGATAGAGCGTGCGTTCTTTCGATTATATAAAATTTGATTGAGTTCTTCAAAATCCTATTTTTTAAATCGATGTCAAAATTTTCGTTTCCTTCTTCATTGATCTTACAAACGTTCTTCCAGTGTTATCTGAATAATCTTTCAACATCGGCTTCATCTTTTAGCTTGTTTCCTTTTTAATCTTTGATTCTTATCTTTTCCTTACCTGGATTGTCTTTCATCCTGTTTACCCATTTCCAGAATTATTTCGACGATCTTTCTTCCTCTGTCTTGTGGATTTACTCGTTTTATTGTCATTATCGTGAGTTCTCTCTTATTCTTTCCTAGATCGTGGTATAATTCTCTAGTTCATCTCTGTTTCGTAATCTTTCTTATTTCTACATTTTTCAATCATTGCAGGTGGCCATTTGAAATTCTGAATAGTTCTATGAGTTCTTCTGGGGAGTTTATGGCCGGTCCTCGAGGTTAATAAATGTGTACGAGTTATAGAGGGTCGTGAGTTAATAGAGGCACCGAATTTTCTTATGGTAGTCTTCGGCGTAGAGAGGAATTCGCTTGACCGAGGCTTGAGATTAGGTAGGCTGCGTTTAAAGGATCGATGTGGATTACCTGTAACAAGGAAATCACAAAGGGAGAAATCTCGGAATCTTTATTGAGGCGCAGAACTCATGTAGCTTTGGCGTAAGAAGGATTTGAGACGGACTCTCTTATTGATTCTGCTCTTTACTCCTTGATTGTGTGAGTATATATTTGTGTCAGAGACAATGGGTGTGGCCTATTATAATCCGCTGATGTTGTTTGGGTGAAGCATATTTCACTTCCTGTGAATTCGTGTCTACGGAGATAGAGATTTGTTTCTGGTCAAAATACCAAAGACGCACTTTAAGGTTTGCAGTCCTTTGCTAGCAAACAATGGCCGCTGCTAAGTAAACAATAGCCGATGCTATTGTGTTTTCAGATCTCCAACTGTATACCAAGCTTTGTTTAGACAGCTGACCTATCGCGGCTATGGGAACCACTTTTATATGTGTATGCATATATTTGCTGCCGCTCTAAATCATTCTTCTCGCCTAGAGCAAAATACATAATATATTATATACATTCATGTTTTCTTAACTCATGTCTATTTGTACTATTCTAGATGGGTTCATTAGAACATGACATATTAATTCAGAAATTGATGCGTATGCCCAATTTCAGGATTTCATAGGTCCAACTGGATGTCCATTTGCGATGTTCCTCGTTGGATCTGTTCCACTTTGCAATTTGGGCGCCACAAGTACTTCATTATCTGCGCCTATCAACGCTTCAATAATTGACTGTAGCTCTTCGTCAATCTCTTCTAGTGTCGCTTCGTTGAGTGCCTTCGATTCATATTTACTAAGAATATCTTTATACTAAGTCCAGTTTGTCTGATGATAAGCCCTCCATTCTTGTGATAGTTTCTGTATAGCGAGCTGGTTGGTCGTTATCAGGGATGCTGTGTGGTCCCTAATTATGATGGCCACGGATTATATGTGGTAATTAAGGGATGTTTGGAATTTCGGACCTAAACTTGAATCATTCCACTATTTAGCATGTTTTCGAGTGCATGCTCGCAGTGTTTGTGTTTGTGTAGCCGTTTTTCGTGCATTGTGCATTTATGTCACCAATATAAAATATTTTCTATTGTTTATTAAATTTGTGAAGTTAGTATTCGGGGGACATTATTTCTTGATGAGTTGATATACCATTGATATTATAAGACTGGTGACCTTGAGTTGTTTTTCTATTGCAGCGTATGATTTTTAAGTATCTGTTTCGTCTTGCAGTTCAGCTTCTTTTTGACCTCAATGTCGGCTCCTTCAAATCTCTTTCTTGAAGGGTTATTTGCTATAACATCATAATTTCATATCTTCACCTTTTTTACTTTTAAGTCTAGCCATATCCTGATATAAGTATTATATCAGGATCTACTTTTGAAAAATGTTTCTGGAAATTTATTCTTTCCATCCCTTTCTAGTGATCTGTATAATTTCTAATTTCCTTATATCAATGATGTATGAAAGGTTTCGTTTATTTCCTGTTTCTGGTAGTCTGAGGTGATTAGATTTAGCCTTATTATCTTTCTCTCGTTTTTCTTTCATTTATGTTCTGCTTTTCCTTTTCGGGTGACGGAAGTAGATAGGGCCGGTGTTTGTTCTCTGGTGAAATGCTCCTTTTTGATTTTGATTATTTTCTGTGTATTTATTTATCCCAGTCACTCTCGCTTCCTAGGCAGATTCCTCTGTGGTTGTTTCTGAGTCTGTTTCTTTTTTATCCGTTTCGTATCTTCTTTTTCCTCATTATCTTTTGCTTGTTCCATTAATTCCTTTTCCGTTATGCTTATGTTGAAGATCGCCGAAGAGTCTATTACTTTGGGGAACTTCATTGGCTCTAGTCCATGGTCTTTGACTATCTCATTGAGCAACGCGGCATAGCTTCCTGATTCGTTATGATTGCAATGTATGCATCTAGTATACATATCAAAATTTTGAAATTTACTTTCCCGTCAAGGTTCATTTTTGTCACCATTCTCGGATAAGTGGTCTTTTTGTATGCAACCGTTATGACATATTCCTTTGTTCATTTGTTCCGTCTTAATTTTCTCGTTCTTTCTTCTTTATATTGGTTTTCCTTTGGGAGCATGACATGTTCATGGTCCGGTATCATCCTCCGCAATTTCTGGATTTCTTTGTTGCACTTGGCAGTTTAGCAGTTTATGTATGTGTGTCCTTCTAAGCCACATACCGAGCAGATTAAAAAGTCCTTCTTGGGACATTCCGCGGTAATATGGTCTTCCATTGCGTAGCAATGGAAGTACATCTGATTGCTGATGAAGATCTATCTTTGTATGTTGGCCTGGGGATCCTCATACAGAATACAATAAGTCCTTTCTCTAAAATCTTAGAGGCCATTTCAGTATTTTGACACATAATTTTAAAAACGTTTGAGTTTTCTTTAAATTCAATTATTTGTTATTTTTAGCCATGGTTTTCTTTGTTGTAGTTGTTCTTTGATCTCTTACTGTCCATGAACTCCAATCCAGGCTTCAATTTTCCTACTAACTACGATCCTATTAGCGGTGATCTGGGGTGGAGTCTTCACCTTGATATCGAGTTTCTTGGGAGAGATGGTTCGTGCCTATCCTAGTAATTGCTCCACGTCTTTGTTCTCGGGGATTATTACTATAAATCCCGTCGGTACTTCTAGCCACTTAATGAGTGAGATTTGTAGATCTGTAAATTTCCCCTTGGCTCTTTTTTCGGTGTTATTTTGACCCCGTTTGGCGTAAGTCTCAAAAGAAGACGCTTGATGAATACGGGTTGTTCCATGGCGATCGCGGAGGTGGGAGCTTTGCCTACTATGAAAAAAAGAGGACAGAATCGTGGAGTCTAGTCTCTATTCAGTGTCTATAGCTATTGTTTTATTGATTAGCTTGCTATTAGCTTACTTCGCAACCCTCCTGCCTCTTCAATATCCCAGTTCGTTTCTTTATCGAGGCTTCCTTCCGGGATTCACTACATCGTATTCCTAAAGAGGTCTGAGCGCAGTGAGGGTCTGGTTATGTTGCGAAAATTTGAAAAATAGTAGAAGTTAAAAAGCGCGATGTGCGGGTGATCCTTATTCGGGAGATATTCCCGTATCTAACAACAGGATATCTTTCCAATCAGGCAAAGTACGTATGTATATCGGAGGCAGTTGCTGAAGAACATGGCTTCTCCTGAAATTTACGTTTTTAGCTTCTCTTTTGATAATCCTTGCCTCCATCACTAGTGAATAGTTTTACCAGAGCACAGGAAACGTGAAAGCTAACTGGCTGAGTCTTTCTCGAAGTGGAAATAGAATAGAAAAAAAATGTGTGAGAGAGTAAAAGCCTACAATGTCCGTGCCCACTCGATCCCTTGCTCGAAAAGTAGCAAAAGGTGAGGGGGAGAGGGCGAGGAAGGGAGGCCAGATTTCCACGCTTCCCCATTGCCATCTGCACTGTGACAAGGGGCCCAGAAGGAGAGGTTTAGGGGAAGAGAGGAGGAAATGGAGAGTAAAAAGAGGGAAGAGAGATAGTATAGTGATAAGCTACAAAGGAGATTAGATAGTTGACCTAGGTGGTATTGACCCTAAATCTAAATCTATACACCACGGTGTGTATTACCTGTCCCACCTTTGTATGTAGAGCCTATTTGGGAACGACAGTAGTAAAGTATTACCGAGAAAAGGAAGTAATTTAGAGAGTTGCGGAGAGTTGCAAGTTTGCTTGGAGGTCAAATTTATCTCTCTCCTTAGTAAGATAGATGTAAGTTGGAATTTTAAAGGAGAGTAACTACCTGAGTTTCAGGTTATTGTTATTTATTTTATAGTAATTTCTTTGGTTAGTTTAGTGTTAGACGTTCAAACTTTTATTAGTTTGCATGTCTGTGACTGATAAGCTTATTTTATTCTTGTTTTATTTTTTATATATTCGTTGTAATCTATCTCTTTAACTGTTTCTAATATGAATCATTTGGTTGTGTTGTTCTTTTATTAGATCTTCTTGTTAATTTGTTTCTTTTCTTTTGATGTCATTTTCTTCACTTTTGTAATAATCAGTTTATCTTATTTCGGTTTCCATCTATTAGGTTATCGTAATCAATTATCTTTATCGATCATCTTAATCGTGGAATTTTGTCTAAATCGGGATTTAATATTTTTCGTATCCGGAGTTTTCATGTAAATATCCGTTCCTCTTCTCCTTTGTCCATTGCCACCATGATACTTGATATGGTGTCCACCCCGCCCTTGTCATTATTTTATTGGTTAATTTTATCAATGAGTGATCTTTCTCTTTTCTTAATTAGGTTATTTAGGGGTTCAATTCCATTGTCTCTATGCGGGTATTTCACCTTGCACTGTTCTATCATTCTCGTGCTTGTTATGGTATACATTGTAATATTTTGGATATGCTGCAACTTTAGGAGCTTGCTTTTTGAGTGGGTGCACATAACAATTGTCAGATAGATTAGTGTTGGTTATATTATTGTTTGGTAGATTTTCTTCTTGTTCAAACAACTGAGTAATCTTAGCTTGGAAAGTAGTTTAAGTCCAATTGTTTATTTTTCTTTCTGTCGTTCACATGCTTCGTGTAACCTGATTTAGTTATTGTTAACCTTAGTAATAAGTATTCGTTACTATATCTTTCATCATAGTATATATCCGCTATCTATTGTCTGTAGACTGGTATAATCTTGAACTTCTCTCGATTTGTGGTAATTTTCCATTTCCGCCCGTATTAATTGATACTTTTATTTCTTCTCTCTACGTTCCTGTTTGGAATTGGCCGTACTTGTACTGTGTCACAATCACTTGTGTCATATCGTCCGCGAATTGTATGTTCATACACCCTTGGGTGGCTGTAGCTGAAATATTTATGGTGTAGCTATCATATAGTACTGATCTCAAAAACCCACCTTGGGAAACACCGGTCTCTGTTTAAATCGTTCTCCCTGTTAAGTGCCTTTGTAAATATGTGACATAGTCGCACAATATTCCTTCAATTTTAATGTTGATTCATAGTTGTAGTACCTCGTACTGAAAGCTCATCTGTAAAACTTTGTTAAAAGCTCTCGGCACGTTTCTGCAAGCGATGGCTACAGTCGCGCCCCCCGCCCAAAATTGTAGCATTCATACGATGTAGTTAATAAAAAAGAAATATTTCAATTACATGTATTTTATTGTGAGTATATCCTTAAACTTAATACTTTAACATACTACCTTTGTTCTTTAACACCATATGAAATCTTTTGGGCATTGATTCGGCCAGTTTGGCAGAGTAAGAGGTGTCCATATTGATACATAACCCCTTCAGTGCCTCCTGCAAATCTTTGATGTTGGTTGGTTTGGATGCTTTTACCTTGTTTTTCATAACATTCCAGGCATTGTCGCTGGGGTTCAGATCCGGCGAATTAACTGGCCAGTCTAACAAATCAATTTGGTTGCCTACAAGGGCCTTTTGACCGCTGTTGACTTGTGTGCAGGGGCCCCATCATGCATGAAATAGTTGCAATCATGAATACTCCATAAATATAGCAAATTTTCCTTCAACACATCAATGTACAGCCCTGCTCTGCCCTTTATACCACTGAAAGCACCCCACACCATTACAATGTCCGGATGTTTTACCGTCTTTACTCTGTACCGGGAATAAAACCGTTACACACCTCTCGGCCGACGAACTCTCTTGGACTGCCCCCTGACCAGCCTGAAGGTACTTTCTTTCAGAATTCAAGGCGCCTTTTCTTTATAGTATTAGTGAGAAGGGGTTTCTTGGCTGCGCGCCGTGCGGGTAATCTAAGTTCTTTTTGCAGCCGATGCCGAATTGTCCTAATAGCGACGTTCTGGAGGATGTCTGGGTGTTTTTTCTTGAAGGCTACACCTGCTATCGAAGGATTTACTGTCACCCCACGTTTTAACAGCTTATCTGTCCTTAATGTCGTCTTTCTTGGAGCTCCAGAGCCTGTTTTCCTTGGGGAGGTCGTGCCTGGTGGAAATGTCGCCGCCGCATCCCAGGCACAATAAATGGCTTGCCTAGATACTTTCAGGTCAGTGGCTACACAAACAGACATGACATTATCTAAACGGGCGATAGCACGATACTTTTCCTCCATGTTGAGCTTAGTACGTCCCATTGTGTGCGAATTGAGTGGAATTATATGGCTGCAAAGATAGGGTTACAGTCGTCGTGCACTCGTCGTGCACTGAGACATAACCGGGTGGCGGCGTGTATCTACAGACGCGTCAGGGCCTCTGCATCAACACAAGCTGCGCCCACTCTATCTATTGTGGAACAGCAAATAAAATCGTAACACGCGAATTCCATGTTACGATTTTTATGCCGATGATGTGTTACTATTTTTTTTGGCCGCGAGTATACTAATTTCGATTTTTACCTTACCTAGTTTTTTTTAAATATTAGACACAGTTCTATATATGTGCTGCTGTTTTACCTCAACCGAATGGTCACTCATTATAAACATTGTTTCTTTCGAGGTGCTGACCAAGTCTACGTCTTAGTCTATTTTCATATATCTCCCTAATGAAATTTAATAATGAAATAGGTCGGTCAATAATTTTCTATCTGACAAAGTGATTTCCCAGCATTTGATATGAAAATCATTTTCACCACTTTCAGGTCGTCGGAAAAGTAAGCTGTATTCAGAAACGCATTAAAAAAGCTTCATACCCCTTTCAAAATGTTATTTGGCGCTTTTACGTAATATTTTCTCCTAAGTCCTGATTTCCCTAGTGTTTTCTGCTTAGAGCTGCTTATTGTTCTACTAAGCTGTTCGATCGTGATTGTAGGGAAATCGTCACTTCCCTGTCCTCTCGCGGTGGAGTCACGAGGCAATTACTGCAAAGACATCCGGCCCCAGGCACCGTCAGGTCAAGCGCATAACCGCAGCGCGGCACCACTCGGCGCTATGAAAGACCTAAAGGTTAAAATGCAAGATCTCCCGAGGAGAATTAGATTTAATTTCACGCCAACTAAGAAATTGGAGACGTGTTTCTCCCAAGCTCGAAGGCTAACGAGGAGCCGATGTAAGACTTGGTGAGGAAACCATTTGGCATAAGAACCCTCCTGGGCCCGTCATCAAGCCTACCCCCCCCCCTCTTAGCACTTCCCCAGTGGGGTGACAACGTATAAATAAGGAACACTGAGAAAAACCTGGGTAGAATTCGTCAGTCTCCAGGTGACGAAGTCCTCGGAATTAAGACCGGGCTACCTAGACTGGATTGGTAGAATACGTCAGTCTCCAGGTGACGAAGTCCGCGTAATTAAGACCCCGGGCTACCTAGACTGGATTGGGAGTTTACTTGGCTCGCCAGACCAAGAAGTACCCTGCAAGAGAGGCAGGGCTACCTACCTTAAGGGGCTAAGAAGCAGCTCATCCTCGAGCTAGTCCCTGGTTATCAAACCAAACGTTAAGTTAACTTTGTTAAGTTCAACTTACTCTCGTCAGAGAGACTCCTCATATCCTGGTGCATCTTAAACACCAGGGAAATTCCTCGTCCTTGAGGAATTAAATAAAGAATGAAAAGGCTCCCCCTCGAGCTCGTTACTCGGTGGCCACACCGAACTCATAAGTTAACTTGGTTGAGGAACCAAGTTCAACTTATTCTCGTCAGAGAAATCCCCCTCCGTTATCTTCGCCCTTGAGGAAGACTGGAACTAAGAAGAATCTCATCCTCGAGCTAGTTCCTGGTTACCAAACCGACCTTCAAGTTCAACTTATTCTCGCTAGAGAAACCCCCCTCCGTTACCCTTGCCCTTGAAGAAGACCCTCCCCGAGTTCAGTCCTCGCCCATGAGGAATTAAGTAACGAAGGAGAAAAGCTCCCCCTTGAGCTCGTTATTCGGTGGTCACACCGCTCTCCAAGTTAACTTGGTTTAAGAACCAATTTCGACTCACTCTCACCAGAGAGACCACGACTACCTAGGTGCCGCATAAAGCACCGTAATTGTTCTCGTCCTTGAAGAACCCCTGCTCCCTGAATACCGTGTGGACCCCCCAGCTGCTACCCTAGCCAAAAGGACCTCGTGATCCCGCCCACCTACATCTGGCCAGGCGGCACGCGTCATGAGACAATAACATTCCTGAGGTATTTAAACTCCAGTAGAGTCCGTAAGCCTAAATCTTATATATTGCTGTGTGTAGCGAAATTAACCAATTTTAGAGGGTCAAACTAATTTAATTAATTCTTGTTTAATATAATATTCGGAGTATTGCTGTGGTTAATTTTAAAATTTTGTGTATTCAATTGTTAAAGTTAAAATATAAGTTTATTTTGGGAATTATTGTGCGTTTCTCTATATCCTTACGTGTTTCCAACGGCTCTCTTCTGTATGATATTAATATTAGCACTCTTAGCACTCTTAGAACAAAAAGGGGGGCATTCTACGACAGTGATGATGGCATCAATGCCGTCGATGGTGTTCTTGTTTATTTCAACAAAGGGGTATGAGTGCGTTCTTTCGATTAATTAAGTTCTTCTCTAAATTGATGTCAAAGTTTCATTATATTCCACTGATCTTAGAAACGTTCTTCCAGTGTTCTCTGAATAATTTTTCAACGTAGGTTTCGTCTTCCAGCTTTCTCCTGTTTCCTCTTTGATTCTTATCTTTTCCTTGGCTGGCTTATTCTTAATCCTGTTTACCCATATTCAGAACTATTTTTTACGATCTTTATTCGTCTATCTAGTGGTTAATTCTGTTTTTTCCCGTATTATATCTTAAAAAGATCGGAAAAAAAAGGGTAGAGTAAGAGTATAATGGATAGTAGTTGTTGGATGAAAGTGAGGAATTAGAAAGATTGCTGTTTTCTCTGGCAGCAAGAGAGCGGCTGTTTTTTAAGACTAAGTGAATATACATATGTATATACATATAATAATCGAAATCACAGGACAAATACATGTATTTACATATAAGATTGATACAAATTCCTTGAAAATAAACTTGCAAATATAGTTCGAAAGTGCTTGGATTCATCTTTTCATTTTGCTGTGGGTTAATTTTCATATATATATATATATATATATATATATATATATATATATATATATATATATATATATATATATATATATATATATATATATATATATATATATATATATATATATATATATATATATATATATATATATATATATATATATATATATATATATATATATATATATATATATATATATATATATATATATATATATATATATATATATATATATATATATATATATATATATATATATATATATATATAAATATATATATATATATATATATATATATATATATATATATATATATATATATATATATATATATATATATATATATATATATATATATATATTATATATATATATATAAATATATATATATATATATATAATATATATATATATATAAATATATATATATATATAAATATATATATATATATATATATATATATATATATATATATATATATATATATATATATATATATATAACCAATTGAGCTCTTATTTGCGAGATAAGTTTCAGTAGGCCGTTTAAATCAATTAAAATCATTTATAATCGCCTGCACGTGACTCAATAAGTTACTATGTCGGGCGGTCGGATGGTAAACATTTTACTTTTCAATGAGTTTTCTCCACGAAAATGTAGAGATACAAATATGTTGATTATTTTTTAGTTTATTGAGTTTGTTTTTGTAAAACCTTCCCTTGATTGATAAAAATCACATTAATATCGAGAAAATTTGCATAAAGAGAATTCGAATGTTGAATCGTAAAGGCAGATTTTATGAGGCAGAAAGAAGTTCATTATTCCTCTTGCTTTCCATGTGACTTTTCTATTTTATTTTATCTTCCTTCTCATTTCCTCCCGCTAAAATATCGTGGCTGGCTTTTTTTCTGAAACGTGACTTTTCTATTTGATTCGATTTTATTCCATTTTTCATCCTCATTTCCTCCCGCTAAAACATCGAGGATGTCTTCTTGATAGTCAAGTGACTTTTCTATTTAATTCAATTCTATTCCATTTTCCGCCTCATCTCCTCCCGCTAAAACATTGAGGCTGGCTTCTTTCTGGCCACATGACTTTTCTATTTGATTCGATTTTATTCCATTTTCCTCCTCATTTCTTCCCGCTAAAACATCCAGGATGTCTTCTTGCTAGTAAAGTGACTTTTCTATTTAATTCAATTTTATTCCATTTTCCACCTCATCTCCTCCCGCTAAAACATCGAGGCTGGCTTTTTTCCTGCCACATGAATTTTCTATTTGATTCGATTTTATTCAATTTTCTTTCTCATCTCCTCCTGCTAAAACATCGATGATGGCTTCTTAATATATTGGACCTAGCGATAAATGGACATTTTTGGTGTGGCTGAATCCTGAACACGTGTCCCCACACTCTTCCCAAATCTCCACAGATCAGCTTCTTTCCTTCCTTTCAACCCTGTTTCCCCACCTTACTCTATATCTCTTTCTTTCGTTTTATCTCTCTATTTCTATCAAAATTCGTGTATTTTCGAAATTATTTCCAAATTATTTTGACTTTTTTCCACACCCCCATTGAGGTAAAATTTCGTCTAGGCGCGTTTTATTTTATAGAAGTTCTCCCAGTGGGCCTAATCCTCTTTCTCCTATTTAGTCCGAAAATTCATCTGAGCTTTCTGAAATGTGTATAATGAATGAATCCACATTCATTTCAACTGCTTTGTCTTGCTTTGTGTCTTGTCCTTGAAGTTCTTCGGCATGTTTGACAGCTTGCCTCCAGTTTTCTGGCATGATGGCATTTATAGCTTCTTTAACCAAAGTTTTGATGTCAATCATCTAGAAGTTGTTTCTTTGGGCTATGTAGGACTTCAATTGACCCCAAATCAGCTCAATGAGGTTGTACTAACAGTGGTACGTGGGTAACCTCACAACCCTATGTCCTGATTCTGTAATAATTGCATCTATCAAATACCTTTTGCTGTCCATACGTAAATTCTTTGCCAGCTCATATATCTCTGCTTTTGACAAATCATCATCACTGAAGAGAAAAGAGAAACGGAAGAAGAGAAAACAAATGAAGAGAAGAAAAATAAGATGAGGAAGAAAAAAAAGAAAAATGCAGAGATACAAGAGGAAAGCGGCAAGTCGCTTCCGAGAGGAAAGAATAAGTCGCCTGCTGACAAATGTGCAAGAGTCACCCTTATTGGTGATTCTCAAGCACGGGGCTTGCAGTCCCTGCTAGCGGCCCGCCTTCGCACTAGTGTGAAGGTAAGCTGCCTGCCAGGATGTGGTAACCACCACATCAGAGTAGAGGCTGAGAAATCACAGATTTCTGAGAGCTCAGTCGTTGCTCTGATGGTCAGTGGAAACGACCTGTACCTGAGAGGAGGTAGGGTAGGCCCTACAGATAAAATCCTCCACACGGTCATGGGTGCCGTGGACGACTGTGGGCTGAAAACCCGCAAGCGTGTGGTAGTCGGGATGCTCCCGAGGAGAGGTCCAACACGGACCGCTCACTCGATGAATGTGTCTCTAAACCGGCGCCTGGCAGATTTGTGTACGGCAGAGGGGGTCTTCTTTGTGGACCCGTACCGCACCTTTTATGGTAGAAATGATCTCTACCAAAGGGATGGGGTACATCTTTCCTTTAAAGGAAAGGCCTTTCTGTCGAACATGATCCAGAATGTCGTAGAGAGGACCGAAAGGAGTATCCGGCCCAGAGTGAGGGCGGACGTACGCCAGTACGCCCGTGTCACTCCAGGAACGACCTTCTCAGAGGTCGCAAAAAGGGGTGCCTCGCCAACAAAGAAGCCGGAAAACGGAAGAGCATAGGGAGTCCTACAGTCGGGGACTCCCTGAAAGTTCTTCTGTTCAATGCGAGGTCAATCAGGAACAAGTTTCCTGAGCTCCGTGGCCTCGTAGCGACGGAAGAACCCGAAATGGTAGCCATAACAGAATCGTGGATAAAAACGTCAAACCGAGACTTTGAAGGCGAATTCACGGTTCCTGGCTACCAACTCTTCCACAAAGATAGGCCAGACAGAGAGGGTGGCGGTGTAATGTTGTATGTCAAGGATACAATCAAATCTACGAACTCCAACATTATATCCGATCACGAGCTCCTAGGCGTTGACCTAGAGATAGGTCCTGTCAGATACAGGACCCTGGTGCTTTACAGACCCCCTTCCCAACCCGTTGAGAAGGACAGGGAACTGTACCAGCTGCTGGGTGAGCTTGTTCAAGGCAGAGTGTGCATCGTTATGGGCGACTTCAACAGACAAGTTGACTGGGAAACCAGAGCAGCCTGTGGCGATAGCGCGCTACTCCTGGAGTTCGCCAACAACGAGTTCCTCACTCAATGGGTCAGAGAACCGACGAGAGGAGACAATATCCTCGACTTGGTCTTCACCTCTGAGGATGATATCGTTGAGGATGTCTCTGTAGGCGAAGAGCTCGGTGGCAGTGATCACCAGCTAGTTAGATTTACCGTCAAGATCCCGAAGGTAAGGTCTGCTGCCAGTCAATCAAGGAAACTTGACTTGAGAAGAGCAGACTTTGCACGCCTTCGTGCTGGGCTGACTGATGTAAGGCTAGCGGTATGCGAAGAGGTTGAGGATTCGTGGAACAATTTCAAAAATAAATTCATGAGTCTTCAATCAAGTTGCATCCCTCTGAAATGCCTCCGTCGGTCTTCTGTTCAACCAAAGTGGTTTAATCGAGAAATCGGCCAACTGCTTAGGGAGAAGAGAAATGCGTACCGGCGATCGAAGATCTCGGGTGCCTTTGACGATTACCGGAGGCTAGCCAGGAGAGTGAAGTCCAGCATAAGGGCGGCTAAGCGTACTGAGGAACTCCGAGTGGCGAGACTCTGCAAGGAGAATCCCAAGGAGTTCTTCGGCTATGTAAATAGCTGTAAACCAATCCATCGTAGGATTGGGCCCCTAGTGGACGAGGAGGGTGCATTAACTCAGTCAGATGCAGAAAATGCTAACCTTCTCAATGACTACTTCTCCTCAGTGTTTACTAAAGAGTGTGGTCCCATCCCCCAGCCCACGGATTCCTACTCGGGGGAAAAGCTGGAGGCAATGGACTTCACCGAAGGAGAAATAAAGAAAAAGATCGCTGACCTAAAGACGAATAAGTCCCCTGGACCGGACGGGTTTCTACCCAAGGTGTTGAAGGAAGTGTGCGATGAAGTATCACGACATCTGTGCGCTATCTTTAACATGTCAATCCGGACCGGATGCGTTCCTAGAGACTGGCGTGAGGCGGAGGTGACTCCGATCTTCAAGAAAGGATCCTCCAGCCATCCGTCAAACTACCGACCTATCAGTCTGACTTCGATAGTCGGTAAACTCATGGAAAGCATGATGGTGGAGAAAATAACGTCGTATTTAGAGTCAAACCTGCTACTGAGGAGTTCCCAGCACGGCTTCCGAAGGCAACGGTCATGCCTGACGAACCTTGTGGAATTCTTCCACTTCGTGTTCAGTGAGCACGATCGGGACAAGGCGGTGGATGTGGTTTACTTAGACTTTCAGAAAGCCTTTGATAAGGTACCACACCGCCGCCTTCTCCGGAAAGTGCGAGCGCTTGGCATAGACGGAAAAGTAGCCGGCTGGATCGAGAACTGGCTAAGTGGCAGACGGCAACGGGTGGTGGTGAATGGACAGGCTTCTGAGTGGGTGCCCGTTACTAGCGGAGTGCCTCAAGGTTCTGTCCTGGGACCACTACTATTCATCATCTACGTCAACGACATGGACGGTGACATGGTTGCCAAGATTTCCAAATTTGCCGACGATACCAAGCTTGGTATGAACGTTGCAAAGGATGGAAATACTGCCCGCCTGCAGGAAGACCTTGGGAAGATTGGGGAGTGGTCGGACACGTGACAAATGCCGTTCAACGTGAACAAGTGCAAAGTAATGCATATCGGCCACAAAAATCCCCAATCTCATTATATCCTTAAGGGCACTGCTCTCGAATCGAGTGACACTGAGAAGGACTTGGGGGTTACTGTCACTAGCGACCTCAAGTTCTCGAAACAGTGCATCGAGGCAGAGAAGAAAGCCCAAAGGATGTTAGGCTACATAAAGCGCCAGTTTGGATACCGTAACAGGGAGATAGTACTTTGTCTGTACAACTCCCTAGTTCGGCCGCACCTGGAG
This sequence comes from Ceratothoa steindachneri, assembly GCA_963969495.1. Lineage (NCBI taxonomy): Eukaryota > Metazoa > Arthropoda > Malacostraca > Isopoda > Cymothoidae > Ceratothoa > Ceratothoa steindachneri. The sequence continues at coordinate 190,114,149 of OZ018324.1, read as the reverse complement.
TATGCCGTACAATTTTGGAGTCCTTCGTTTCGAAAGGACATCGCAAGGTTGGAACGCGTACAAGCCAGGGCAACCAAGCTGATTCCCTCTATCCGACATAAAAGTTATGAGGATAGACTAAGGGAATTAGATCTGTTCTCGTTGGAAACCCGTAGACTGCGTGGTCAGCTCATCGAAGTTTTCAAAATACTTCGAGGGTTCGACAATGTTGACTACCGGGATATTTTCACACTGAGTGAGAACAGAACGCGCAATCACGGCTTCAAACTTGAACTGAAGCGTTACAACCGCAATCTGTGTGGAAACTTTTTCACCTACAGTATCTGCGGTAAGTGGAACGCACTTCCAGTGGAAGTTGTCAACAGTGAATCTGTTGACCAGTTCAAGTCAAGACTAGACAAAGTCTTGAAAAGTGGCCGTTTAGGGACGCAAAACAATTGAGCAGCCATGTGCCCGCTCGATTGCTAGTCCCAAGGTACCCTCTTTGAATGGACCGTAAGGTCTCCTAGGGTACCTTCTTTCCTTGTAACTCCTTGTAACTCCTTGTAACTCCCTTATGCATCAGCCAGTTCTTGATGTCTGTTTTTCGCCATGATAAGGGTGGCAAATTTTCACTTGTGTACTATGGTATGATGCGTTATCCATCACAATGACAGAGTTTGGTGGAATGTTGGATAGCAACTGCATACGAAACCATTCTTTAAAAACTGTAGCATTCATCTAGTTGGGGTAATCTCCATCAGTTTTTTCTTGGAATATCAGCTCAGCACTGTTGATAACACCTTGTTTTGTTCCAGCATGGAGAATAATTAATCCTCCTCCTTTTCCTGGGGACGGCTTCACTCCTGTTGCTTCTTGAGATGATAAATCAATCCAACACTTCCCAACTGTGCAGTTCTGATTCGCCCATGTTTCGTCAATATAAAAAAGGTGTGAGCTGACTGTTTAAGCTGCCGCATTTCCCATAAAAACCTTGTCAGAGCTGCAACGACATCGTTTCTTTCCATCAGGAATTTGCGGCCATCAACCTTTGCAAATTTGAATCCTATTTTATGCAGAACCTTGCGAAGGTAATTTTCGCAACTACTGTAGCCGGTTTTTCACTGAATTCTTCTGTTATCTTGTGCACAGTTGGAATTTTTTTCCTCTCGTAATACCCTAAGAAAATTCTTCTCAATACACGCTTGTCAAAGTCATCAAAACCTGTAACAGGTTCAGCACGATTCCTTTTCTTTGGTAAGGAGAACGTCGGTTTCTCTGGTGCAGCTTCCTTGTCAATGCTTTGATTAATTGCAGAACAAATTCTCCTGACTGTTGTTTCACTTGTATCTGTGGCCTTGGCTTTTCCGGGCAATTTATTTTGAGGTGGCAGTAGAGGTCCTCTATTAGCCTTTTCTTCTAATAAGTACCTATTTACGTTATAAATAACTACCTTAGCTTGTCTGTGAAGGTGGCCATATGGCGAGCTTGATGCAAGCAAACGTTCCATAGCGTGATTGTAACAATTGTGCGGTCAGGTCAACGGAAGCGACCTGTAAAGGATAATGATAACGGCAACATCGCACTGCCCCGCTGATATGCCACGTTTAATGGGGAAACTTTTATACAAAAAAAAACGCGCCTAGATTTTTACCTCAATGGTGGTGTGGAACAAAAGTTCAAATAATTTCGGAAATAAACCAATTTTCATAGAAATAGAGAGAGAATAAAGTGGGGAAACAGGGTTGAAAGAAAGGAGAGGAGATTTAGCAACATTTTGGGGAAACGTGTTCTAGATTCGGCCACACCCAAACGTCCATTTCTCGCTGCGTCGACTATAGTCACGTGACTTTTCTATTTGATTCGATTTTATTTCATCTTCCTCCTCATCTCATCCCACTAAAACATCGAGGATGGCTTCTTACTAGTCACGTGACCTTTCTATTTGATTCTATTTTATTCCATCTTCCTCCTCAACTAATCAGCTAAAACATCGAGGCTGGCTTCTTTCCCGCTACATGACTTTTCTATTTGATTCGATTTGATTCCATCTTCCTCTTCATCTCCCCCCACTAAAACATCGAGGATGGCCTCTTGCTTGTTACGGGACTTTTCTTTTTGATTCGACTTTATTCCATGTTTCTCCTCATTTCTTCCGGCTAAAACATGGAGGATGGCTTCTTGCTTGGCACATGACTTTTCTATTTGATTCGATTTTATTCGATCTTCCTCGTCATCTCCTCCCGCTAAAACATCGAGGATGGCTTCTTTCCTGTCATTTGACCTTTCGTATGGTGATTCGACTCAAGGTCATCTATTTTCTTTTGTGACCCTAATGTGGCTAGCCTTGATGCGCACCCGAAAGAGAGTGACAAAGAGAGAGATGGAGGAAGGGAGAGAGAAAGAGAAAGAAGGAGTTCGAGACAGAGAGAGAAAGAGTGATATGTTTGTTAATTGATAGTACGTTTGTTAATTATTATTTATTTCAAAATTATTGAAACAATTGAGAGCACGCGACTTTGGTCTGTTGACGTAGTTTTACAAAAATCATTACAAGTAGAAATTAAAAGAGTATCCGCCCGTCTCACATCACCTTTGTATTCATATTTCCTTTGACCTAAGAATTTTGCCGCTATCTCTCCTACATAGAAGGAGAGGCAATTATTAGGTTTACGAGGAATTAAATATACTCCTGCTTCATTGGTTTTCTTATTGGATTTTGTGTAAGGAAACTATTTCAGTATGGTAGTAGGTATTTAAAGGTAGGTGGGTAGGGAGAGAGGACAATGCTTAATCGTTTAATTAAGGGCGAGAATGGAAGGGAGAGACATTTTATATTAATCTCAGTAATTTTAAATTTGAGGCAGTAAAATATTGACATGGCTTTCGATAAGCTCGCATTAATAAGGTGAAGGGGATATTTTAGCTCAATAAATATATATACAGGTGGTATATGTAATTTCATATTACAAAAAATGAAGATCACATATTCTAAATGCTCTTAAGAACATAACTACTTCAGTGGCCTTTTTAACATTTACATCGAGGTGTGAGAAAAACTAAAAAATATATGAATTAGAATAGCTCGGTTTTCAAAGAAAAGTGAATAGGGTTTGATCATCGATAAAAGATAAACAATTTTCATTTTCCCATTCAACATTCAAATTGATAGTGGGGTGGAAGTTTCTGAGAGAAACTTATCAAAACTAAACTGTTTACAGACCACATTGAGGTGACGTCATCTACATACGTACAAGACGATGAGTATATTGTATACAGATTAAACAATGTTTAGATCTAAACATTGTTTAAGCTTTATAAAATTTGTCAATTTTGATTGGTCGAAACAAATATTATTATGTCAAGATCAAATAATCTTTATTTTTTTTATATAAATCTTTTTTTAGCTTTATAATTTTTGTTAATTTGATTAGTCCTAAAACATATTCTTATGACAAGATAATAATGCATATATAAAACCCACTTTTGTAAATATTTTCATCGTTTGCATAGAATAAAACCTTTTAAAGGGTTGAAAGACGTCTCGGCTAGTAAAGATATGCCGTTTGCCAGCATTTTTTCCCATCCTTTGCTTTCTGCTTAACCGAGCAGCCATCGCTGTCGATTTTAACAAATCTTGTATATAACATGGCCTCCTACCACGATATATATATATATATATATATATATATATATATATATATATATATATATATATATATATATATAATAAATGAACAATAACTTTCTAGTCAACGCTCTTAAGGAGCATTACATATACGACAAGGCAACCATCCATTTCTCTAAAAGAGAAATTTCAAGAAACCTTTTGTATAAGCTAACGTTTAACTTCAACAGATAACGGAGGAAATATGAATTTTGCCCGCGGATCTTTGCCTTCTCTAGTTTTTTTTTAAATAAGGCAAATAAATTGACTCCATATACTAAGCGTGTTGTACTAAACTATCTAAGAAAGGAAAGTTACTGCACATTCTCATCGTCATATACTGTGCTATCTGAGACAAAGAAAGTGACTCAATATACTCATCTCATTGTAGCATAGTAAGTGAAGCAAAGAAAGTGACTCAATATAGTCATCGTCTTGTACCGTACTATAAAAGGCAAGGAAAGACACTCCATATACGCATCGTCTTGTACCATATTACTAGGTTGAGATTTTCGATGAAAGAAAAACATCTCCAGGTCCTAAGCAATAATATCTTAATATCAGTTAACATTCCCAATGTCCCTTAAATTTTTTTTTTGTAAACAAAAGCTAAACCATGCCAATCCAGCATGGGCAGCTTCTTTGAGGGGTCTGAGGTCTATATAAATAAAGGGTGGCATGGACCCTAAAGCTCACTCCATGTATGCCACCGAGAAGAGAAAGCCCACTCGACTTAGCTATGATAGAAGACAAAGTTTATGCCATGAGATGCACCCTTCGGGGTGAATAATCTCAATGTCACTTCCAATTAAATACATTTTTCATTTATTTTAGATACAAAAGTAAACTAAGAGGTTTACATCTAAAGCTTCAGATACATACCTATATACATGTAAGCCTCGCGTTTATTCGGCTGAAAGATAGGTGATTTTTTTTCTCATTGACAAATGTAAAAACTAAGGAAGGTATCACCGAAAAATAAATTTTGGAAATTTCGTAAATAAAGTGATGAAGGTAATGAAATTGTGCAGTGTATGAACATTTCCAAAATAGAAAACTTTTGGATGCAGTTGAGTTCGAGAGGGAGAGGAATTTCCCTGAACTTCTCTTTCTCTCTCTCTGCGAAGAAGGCATCTCTTTAATAATGCAATGGAAAGAGGAACTTGGAAAGGAATTATAAAATAATAATATAAGGATATGGCACATTTAACAAAAATGATCGACCATTATTTCACAAAGCTTCCCCAAATCAAAACAAATATCTAACCCTGTCTTGATTTTTGTTGTAGCATATCAACAACAAATTCTCATATTCAAATATCCAAACTCTGAATACAAATATCCAGTGAACCACTTCAAGACACTTCTAAAAGGTAAGATTTCTGAAAAGCCGAAGAAGTGGATGCTAACATATTCCAATTTACAAATACTCCAGAGTCAGAAAAGATGAAAAGTCAAATGATGTTATATAGCGAAAATTCTATTTACTTTTTCCTCAAACGCGAAAAAACGCTGTGTGAAAATCTGTTTATTTTTCTATAACATAAACAAATGTAGTGGAAATGTTTATTATTTTTCCCCAAAACACGGAAAAAATATTTGTGTAAAAGAAGGTTTCGATTTTCCCAGGAAATACAAAGTTTGTTGAAAAAAAGAAGTATTTTCTTGTTTTATTAAAATTATATAGACATTTACTCAGCATTTATTTCATATTTAGTTAAAATTAGACTTCTAACTCTATTTAATTTTAAATAAATATGTAAAAATGTGTAAATGTCTATATCCCTTTAATAAAACCTATAGAATATTAGGTAAAATTGATTTACTTTTCTTAAAACAAGGCAAAATGGGTTGCGTAAATGTAAATTTCTTTTTCATAAGATGAAAAAATGTAAATCTCCTTTTACATAAAACGTGAAATACGGTTGTTTTAAGTTTATTTGACTTTTTCCCAAACGTGAAAAAACTGTAAAAGTTTTTATTAAGTCTGTTATATAAAATGCTAATGCTGAGTATATGTAAGTCGATTTCCTTTTTCCTGAAACATGAATAATAAATACCTAATCGAAGTCTATATCATTTCAACTAAAACAGGAAAAATGCTATGTACGAGTATTTATGTCAATTTCCTCTCTCGGAAAACAAGAAAGGAATGTATTTCTCTTAAGTACAATTTTTGAAAGAGGTGGAAATAATTCTTCATCTTGATTTTACAAAATTCATGGTGACTAATTGTCGGAGAAAGAAGGTTAACCTCCCCCGCCCCCTAGAACCCAACACCTCTACCTGTGGCGTCTGAGAAAATACACCTGCAGGCAGCCCAGACAGCCACAAGGTTGTGCGACCCGCTTTGGGTTCCCTTTCTCGCCATCGCATCATCTGATTGGCACCAGACCTACGGCGCCAAGGAGCTTTATGCAAGGCTGTGATACCCACCGAGACTACCCCCTCCCCCCTGTCACGCCAAGCCAAATGAGATCCACGTCCCCCTTTGGTTGGCCCGCGGCGACCCGCTTCCGCCGAGGCAGTATAAATACTTCGAGAACAGCTTTGAGAAATTAATACCATACAGCCCCGTCTTGGTCAGCAACCACGTACAGTCTCATACGCCCTGCTTTGCCGCCCAACGGCTTCCAGCTAGGGACGCGACGCGTCACCTCTACCCGGCCCCACTCGTACCTAAGGACAGAATTCCCGCCGACAGACGATAGACAAAGACAGTCATCTATCACTCGGGCATTGACTTTATTCTCGCCTGGTCTACTCTCTCTTCTCCCTCGCTCATTTCTCAGCGAGGTTAAAGAAGAAGGAATTTTGCAAGCGGAACTTTGCAGCGCCCGACTTACTCGTCGTATCCAATCCTCCAGTCAATTAGGCTTTACGTGAGTCCCCGTATAATTTGCTTCCCCCCCCCTTTCCCTGAAAACAATCACCGCACATCCTCTCTCAGACTCTCGTACCCGCTGAGCAATTTGTATCCCCACCCCCGTTTGGTACCTCGAGTCTCATTTTATTTATTGTCACTATTTACTTGTGCTATTAATATTTCCTTTGAATATAGTAAATTTATATCTTTCTACCATCAGTTTCTCTAATCCCAGAACCTCTAAGAATTAATTATTTAGGCCAACCGCAGTCGATTTTGTTTATTTAACCCTAGCACTTGGATCTGTATCTAAATTATCTGGCGTGCCCTCTTCACGGTCACCCTACGACATCTATATTATATTCTGATGTCAGGTTTTTAGGGTCACCCGCATTATCTGATCTCATTACTTTTAGACCTGTGACAGATTCTAATGGGTGTTATTTTTTGTATATTAAAGGTAGGTTCTGGTTTTAGAAACTCTAGAAAAGACGTTACCCATTTCTCATTTTCCCCTTTTTTGTGCATATTTTCATATTGAATTGTGCGACCGTGTGAAACTTAAACCCTTTCCAGGCAACATAAAACGTCTTTCGTATTGTAAAGGAGTTAATTTTATTTCTTTTTTGTGTATTGTGTTTGTTGTTTTCTTCGTTGGGTATTAGGTAACACAGGCTCTCGATAAATCCCGAAGTGAATATTTCGAGTATAATTAAGAATACGCGCCGTGCGAAATAATTATCGCTGTGTTTGTTTGTTTTTTTTAAGTGAAAAATCGTACGTCCACCAAAGACTACCACCACCTTCCCTGTGCGTCAAATAATTACCCTATTTTTTGTGCTGCTTTTCTTGAAATAGTCGAACGTGATAAAATGTCCTCATTATTTAACACGTTTAAGGTGCAAAGAGAGTCGCTTAGGCTCAGTAGCAAGGACCTCTTAGCTTATATTCGAGAGGAGGAAAGGATCGAAAGAAAAAGAGAAGAGAAGGAACGAAAAGAAAGAAGAGAAGAACGAGAAGAAAAGAGAAAGGGAAGATAAGGAACGAGAAGAAAGGGGAAAGAATCCGCTTTCATGAACTTGAAATTAGTAGGACTAGGAACGAAACGCTGTCCATCAGCTTGAAGTCCAAAGCTCCCCCTACCGAGTCTGTTAAGCTTCTGGTTTTTAAGGAAGGCAAGGATTTCGGAGCCTTCTTAATCCACTTCGAGAAAATTTTCGAAATCAACCATTGGGACATCGAGGCAGATGGAGTGGCTCAATTGTTGCCCTTGCAAAATTCCCAACTCCGAGATATATTCATATCACTGCCCCCAGAAGCATCAATTGATTATTCGACCTTAAAATCGGAGTTACTGGCGGGATATAACATGACCCCAGTCTTATACCGATCCAAATTCGGACATTCCTGCCTTTAGCCAGGACAAACATACCGTCAGTTTGGGTACATCCTCCAGCGTCACCTCAACTTTTGGCTCGATACTTCTAAAATCCCGCATGACTACAATGCCCTCGTTGAATTCTTTCTGAGAAATCAGTTGTTGGCTGCACTTCCAGCTGAAGTCAGATCTTTGGTAAAAGACCAGCGGTGCCTCACATTTAAGGAGTGCACCGAAGAGGCCAACATATATTCAGCAAGCCGCAACCGTTATCTGAAAGAAGGTAAAAAAAGGGCTCCCCTTTCCCCAAAATCTAAGCCAAACAAAGGTAAATTTATCCTGCAAAATACAAACAAGTTTTCCAAGTAACTGGGCCTTCGAAGACGAAACCACTCTTTTTGTCCGAACACTGGAATGTAAAACCGTTCTCTTCAGCTCCCCCCTTCCCCCACTACGTCATCTTTCCCCAGGAGACCCATCATTTGTTTTTCCTGTGGTGTGGATGGTCATGTGAAAACGAACTGCACCTAGAACTCTCAGTTTAGAAATAACTATTCTCTCCAGATACACCAGATCTGTGCCACGTCCACGCCTCCGTCAACACCATCGGAATCTTTTCATTCCCCGAGCACCTCAAGTCCCGGCGGCCACCAGGCTGTGCGACCCGTGTTGGGTTTCTTTTCTCGCCATCGCACCATCTGATCGGCGCCAGACCTACGGAGCCAAGGAGCTTTGTGCAAGGCTGTGATGCCCACCGAGACTATCCCCTCCCCCCTGGCGCGCCAAGTCTAATGAGATCCACGTCCCCCTTTGGGGGTCCCGCAGCAAACGCTTCCGCCGAGGCAGTATAAATACTTAGAGAAAAGCTTTGAGAAATTAGTACCATACAGCCCCGTCTTGGTTAGCCGCCACGTACAGTCTCGTACGCCCTGCTTGGGCCACCCAACGGCTTCTAGCTACGAACGCGCCACGTCTACCTGGCCTCGCTCGTACCTGAGGCCAGAATTCCTGTTCGAAAGACGATATACACGAAAAGGGCATCTATCACTCGGGTATCGACTTCGTTCTCGTCTAGAGTACTTACTCCCTCGCTCATTTCTCGCGAGGTTAAAGAAGAAGGAATTTTGCAAGTGGAACTTTGCAGCGCCCCACTTACTCGTCGTATCCAAGCCTCCAATAAATTAGGCTTTATGTGAGTCTTCCCATAATTTGCACTCTTCCCCCGTTTCCCTGGAAGCAAGTACCGTACATCCTCTCTCGGACTCTCGTGCCCGTCAAATTATTTGTATCCCCACCCCCGTTTGGTACTCCGAGTCTCATTTTATTTATTGTAATTTATTTACTTGTGCTATTAATATTTTCTTTGTATATAGTAAAGTTATATTTTTGCTACCATCAGTTTCTCTAATTCCAGAACCTCTGAGAATTGATTATTTAAGCCAACCGCACTCGATTTTTTTTTATTTAAACCACGCACTGGGATCTGTATCCCAATTATCTGGCGTGCCCTCTTCACGGTCACTCTACAACACTAAGATATTTAAGTAAACCTAAAATCTCCATCTTTCTTTTTAAAGATTGATAATGTCTGAAGTTTTCCTTTAGGGACATTGGTAACAGAGTATTTTTTGCGTAATTAAGGTTTCTTAATAAGAAACATGAAGGAGACCTCAGCTGTCATAAGTGTTGCTTCTCTTGAAGACAGGCTATTAAGTGCTATCTCAAATGAACGAAGCCCATTGCTGATTCTTCCAAACTATCACATTCCCTAGAAGGGACAGTTTTGTCGAAAAAGATTAACTCCAATGCTTTTGGAACTCATTATTTAGGTTCAAGAAATTTATCTAACTTGCTTAACAGATTGTTCCAACTATTTTTCAATCCAGGATTAGTTTAACCTCCTTGTTGTTAACCGGTCGTTAAAAAAGTTTTGGAGTTAATCATTTTTAAATGGAGACCCTAAAAATCGACAAATTATCCTACCTTTGTATATTACAGCAGGAAATTTATCTTATATAGATAAATTAATTACTTGTTCATTTTAGGCAGCAAAAATGAGGAAATAACTGAATAGTATGTATGAACTTCAAGGCCGAAATCAGCTAAACTCTTTATTACAATTTCAATAGCTTGGCGAAATCAAGGCGTCCCCAAATTATAATAATTCTTAATGATCAGTAGCTTTCTTGTAATGTACATTAATATTTAAACATATACAATTTTAGATAGCTATTCGAGACGTCTCCAAAAGGAACGTAGAAAAATGGAATAAAATTAAAAGAAAAAAGTATAAATTTTATTTTCCCACATAAGCTCCATTGAGTTCAAAACCCTTTTGACTCAATATTAGAGCTAGATAACAAAGGCGGTACTAGAAGCAACGGCTTCAAATTTGTACGCAAAAGATTTCACGCTGCTATAGTACAAAATTTATTTTCTTATAAAATAACATACTTGAAATGGCTTTCTTTGGATTGTCCTCGAATGTAATACAGTATATATGATTAGGATTAGAATCGATAAATATTAGCTATAATAGAACTTTATACGAAAGAAAAGGGTTGTTAAACTAATTATATATTCGTATCCAATTTTCTTTTGACTTATCCTCCCATCCGCCTTCCACTCTTTGGATTCTTTATTGAACCAGAATAGAGTGGATCTTAGTTTATTGCAGGTTGATAATTTTGATAATTCTGTAATTTTCGAAGCTTCGAAGAATTATGAACACCTTATTATGAGTTAATCGTAGGGTCTGTTAGTGTCTAGCGAGAGGTTGAGAATCGAAGCACAACGAAATTAATAATGGGAAATATAATAGGGAAGGAAAAAATAGCGTAAACAGATTACTCCAATGATAGGCTCCATCCGTCGTAAAATATCACTGCAATTGGGCCATTTGACTTGCAATTGGGCCATTTATCCCTAAACGTATAAAAAATATGTAAAAATCTAGTTATTCTTTTAGCATATTTTTTCTCCTACTATTATTTTTTATTGTCACAATTATAGCGAAAATATAAAATAAAAAATATGCCTACAATACCCGTATCAATTATCATTCCAGTATCGGCAGTGACCTTTAATTTTAATGCAGATAAGAAAGTGCTCTCGGCCCTTTCGTTTTTAACATGTCTAAGCGATCTTGTCGCTTAGATTACTTCAATGATAGGCTCCATCCGTAGTAAAATGTTTATATGATATGCAATTGTAGGTTTTATTCATCGGCTCATTCTAAAACTTGTAATATCTTTTTTATAAATATAGTGTCTGAATACCATTAAGAAACTAACATTAATATCTAAAATGGTTCTTCAAGCACAATTTAAGAACCTAATTTAGTAAGAGTTGAGACTTTTATTTAATGAATCAATATTTTGAGAAATTCAATGATAATAAATCTCCATTATGGCAAGTGGATGTTTTTACTACGTTTACCTACGGGACTCACCACCGTTTACATGGGGGTAACTTCAATAAGCCCAAATTATCAAGAGACTCCTCTGTATGTGTGTGTTTATTTCATGTCGTAGAATAAGGTCAAGTTAGCCCTCTTTGCGTTTCGAGTGCGTGGGAGGTTTATAATATAAGTAGAGTGCAAATCAATTGAACTTCGTTTGGCCAACAGTCGACTATCTTGGAGGTTCCGGAAAAACAGAAAAACGGGTACAAAAATAACTTTACTAATATGCAAATTAATATTATTACACAGGGTTAAAATGAGTTTAAAACGGACTATATACACATTAGATGTAAACAGGTTCAGCGGTTAAAATGGGGGAGACTTAGTGTTTACGGACATCGTACAAACAAACGGACAATATTGACCGAGGATCGCTCGAATGACCTTGAATGTATACGAAGCCGATGATGAAGGGTTTACACTAGGGAGGGAGGGGGGGTAGAGAGAGCAAATGCACAAGAGAGTTGCGCGTTACTGTTACCTCGAAGATTTGGCCAGAGAGAGTAACCCTTGCTTTACGCAAAGTTCAAAGAATAGTCTTTTGACAATGACTATTAACGGGGTGAACTTAGATCTTGCTTTCGAGTAAAACACGAATCGAGACTGAGCGCACTGCGTTCGAGGAGCGGGTGGAAGCGGGTACGAGGTAGACTCGCGTGAATTAACGAGAATACTGGGAGCTTGAGGGGTTCTGCGAGAATTGTGCAGCGGGTACGGACTGAAGATACCGTCGGGGCAGAACGGGCTGCGGATACTGACGGGGCCGGGCGGCCGGTGGATACTGACTGGGCAGAGTGGGCGGCGGATACTGATGGGGCAGGGCGGGCGGCGCATAATGCCTTCAAAATCTGGTACCTGAGGATTTATAGTGGGATCGGATGGGGTTTCCCTCCTACCCCCGTCCGAAGCGGGAATAGTCTCGCCCTATTTGCGCGATCGCGAGAAGGTTCCTAAGCCGGCAGGGCCAAACTTTTGTCGATTTCAAATGGGACCTTTTGGGCTCTCAAACTTGTTGCAGCTTTCTGCGATGGCGGCATTTCAGGTCACCGTGGCGTCTCACGGCGTCTCATAATTTCGCACCTCCATCAGCGCAGACAAAGAGGGTCACCCAGGTGTCTGTTCTCTCTCTCTCTCTCTCTCTCTCTCTCTCTCTCTCTCTCTCTCTCTCTCTCTCTCTCTCTCTCTCTCTCTCATCTCTGGCATTTCAATTTATCCGTTTCGGAACAGATCCAGGCTCAGAGTTGGCATTGCGTGCCTTCTCAGTCCTTGTATTCGCTTTTACTTCCCTTAAATTAACAATTTTTTTTCTGTTGTGTGTTTTTATACGAGACTTGTTACAAAAACTAACTAGAATGCGTTGTCCAAGCCAATTTTCTACAGCCTATGTGTTGCCCATTATAAACAGTCAGGATCCCGAGTACTAAATTAACTTTGGAACGATATAGTTCTAAAACAATCCCTAGAGTCCCTGGAAAAGAATAAAGGGTGCTCCCAAACAATTCGTGGATGACGCATAGCAACAATGGAGAGATGGTTCAGGAGTTATTGCAAAAGAAATTACCCTTAATTAGCTTCATCGCAGGGTTATTTTTATCCTATTTTCCCTCTACACTGAAATGGGAGTAAAATTGTTGTTTTACCGCATTTTAAGGCGCTATTGTGTGTCTCCGAAATAGGTAAGTATTTTCCGTATATTTAAAAGATGAGAGAAATTCTATTCTCTGGCTTCATTATGTCTACTTGGAGAAGGGACATTTTTTGTTGATAGTCAACCATCTGAATATTACTCATACTTTTACGAGTATTTGTAAGGTTCATAAAAATGTTCCTTTTATAAAGGAAATGATTTTACTGCTACTTCGATTAATGTGCTAAGTTTCGCTAAACTTGCATCAAAGATGCATTTAGGTAGGAGCAATATGGGTGTCGTAGAATGACCCTTGGTTCTGATCACTATACTCTTTGACACCCTTTCAGTAGCGGTATTCTTTATGTGGCGTGAGTTACTTCTATGATGAAGTAGGCTTTGTTCTAAGAGTGCTAATTCAGTAGTTTTGTTCTTAAGGAAGAGCTATTTTTAAACACATAAGGATAAGAGGAAACGCCCGAATCTGCCAAAATAAACATGTATTTTAAATGAAACACTTAATTATTACAAACCAACAGTTAACACATTTCTATCTTTGGCATCAAAAATCTTTCAATGACAAAAAATAAACAAATAGGCTTCCCGTAAACATACCAATTGCCGATTAGTATTTTTTTTTCGCGACTCAATTTGATTAGCGTTAAACATTAAATTAACGTACTCTCGTCTACAAACACATATGACCTAGGTTCAAGAACAATGGTTTTTACTCTCCTTTAAAACGTGGGACGTACTAAACTACTATCGCAATAGGAATATAAATGTTATTTTTAACTTACAGGTAGGTATTAGGGATTGCCGGATGTCACTGGAGGACTTATCTCTCGCTTTGAAGTGTTGTGGCCGCTGGTTGAATTTTCGTGGAGGAGGGATTGCTTGTCGCCTGTGACGGGGGCTGATTCTTCAACGTAATTAAAGAACGGGAGCTCGTTGGGGCTGGGTTCTTCTCCTCTCACTCTTACGGTGCTTGAGATGTGAGAGTCGCTCGAGTGTGAGCGGCTTTGCTTTTCTTCAGTCGCACTTCTTTGCAGACTGAAAAGGCTTCTTCGGTATGGCACCGATATAAAGCTTGACTATTTAGGTTAATACGGCCCTGAAAGGGGAGATCGATTTTCTCAATCTGATCCTATCGTTTCTCACGGAAATAGTCTTGTATGGCTAAAGGATCGATCTTCACGAACTAACCCTTCTTCTGGCGTATCGACTTCTAATCTTCTTGTCTGGCTGAAAGATCGATCTTCACGAACTAATCTTTCTTCTGGCGAATCGACTTCTAATAATCTTCTTGTCTGGCCGATGGATCGATCTTCACGAACTAATCCTACTCTGGAGTATCGACTTCTGATAATCCTCCTCTCTTTCTTTGCGGGGCTTATTTATAGGCCGATTGCCGCCCCATCTAAAGGGGGAAGTGACCAGGCCACAGAGGCAAAGGGGAGGGGGAACGAATGGTGAGTTAGCATCTGGGGAGAGCGAGAATTCCTGAGGTGGCACTGGGGTGCCCAAGTCAGCTCGCAAATTAGAGGCTCGCAACCGCACCGCTACTTGGCGTGCCTTCTGACTCGCACCGCTTTTTTTCCATAACCACGGGTTTATGGGTCTCGTAGGTAATTGGATCGTTAGAGCGTCGTTTAAGGACCTTAGGTGGTCGCCTTAAAACAGATGTTAGCTCCAGCTGCCCACAGCGGTGGGGAGATCACACATGGAAAGCAGTTTCGCCGGCTACCTTTCTCATGCTTCCCTTCATGAGGGGAGGGAGGCTTTAATGTACCTATACTCCTCCAGGATGCTTAATGTAGCCATTTTTCCACATTGACCTCCCTCCTTAAGAAATCGATGGGAGGGGGGGGCAATCCGACGCTTACAATAATATACATGGGTAACTTACGGAACATTATATTATACAATAAATTCTAGTTCACTCGGGAATGCCTCGATAACATTTCACCTAACCTTACATTAATTCCTATAATACTGTGCCAACTTAGGATCTTCTTACCTACCACTAGGGGGTTACTCGCCCCTACTTACTTGTTATTCTACTATTTTACACTTAACTTTGCTATAATACTATAGTTGGGCTGCTCCTTAATCGTCGACAGGGTTCCGACTTAACGAGTCGGCCATACAATTGTTGGACCCTTTTATATAGTAAATGGAGTACTGGTACTCCATCAAGAGTAAACTTCATCTCAGGAGTCTTCCATTCTTACTCTTATTTTTACTTAAGTATGACAACGGTTTATGGTCGAATTCCAACTTAAACTCGCGCCCTATTAGATAATATTTGAATTTACCTATGGACCATATTATGGCCAAAGCTTCGATTTCGATAGTAGCGTAGGCTTTTTCTCTACTCAACAGTTTCCTACTGACATAAGCTATGGGATAGACTGTTTCGTCATCTTCGTATTGAAGCAATACTCCGCCTAACCCGTCTTGACTAGCGTCCGTGCGAAGGCCGAAGATCTTGTTGGGATTTGGTAAGCGAAGAATGGGCGCAGTTACGAGATTTCCTTTTAGAACCTCTAACTGAGTTATTGCATGGGGGTTCCACGTGACAGGGTCTGACGCTGTCTTTTTTAACAAATCATTCAGTGGGGCCGCAATGGAAGTGAAGTGTGGTACAAAACGCCTATAGAACGAGGCCGCTCCCATAAACGATCGGAGTTGTTTCTTTGTTTTCGGCCGGGGCATCTTGACTATGGCGTTCACTTTTTCTTGCTGGGTAGTCAAGTGTTTTTGTCCTATTTTGAATCCCAAGTAGTCAATGGATTCGTAGGCAAAATAACACTTGGTTGGCCCGGCGGTTAGACCTTGCTCCTTCAATTTCTCCAGCAATGAGCGTAAGGCGTGTAAGTGTGACTCCCATGTACGGGTAGCTACGTACACGTTGTCGAAGTAAAACGACACGTCACTTAGTCCAGCGATAATTCGCCTCATCATCCTATTATAATTGCTACCGGCTGTAAGTAGTCCGAAGGGTAGCCTGGTAAACTGTAACAGACCTCTCTCGGTCGCAAAAGCCTCAGTTTTTTAGACTCCTTAGCGAGAGGTATTTGATAGTACGCTTTACACAAATCCAATTCGGTGATGAATTTAGCGTCTTCAAATAAATGGAGATTTTGATCTATTAATGGGATGGGCTCGGCGTCGAAAACGGTCACTGAATTCAATTTTCGGAAGTCCACGCACATCCAAAATGATTGATTAGGTTTCTTAACCATTTCTATGGGGGAACAATAATCGGACTCCGATGGCTCTAAAATTCCCAATTTTAGTAAATTCCGGACTTCCTTATTGAAGGCGTCTCGTAAGTGGATCGGTAAAGGATATGGTTTGCTCCGAACCACTGAATTAGCTTTTAGTTTTATTTCATGGATAAAATCCTTGGCACATCCGGGGTTTTCAGAAATGACTTCTGGGAATTCCATGAGCAAGTTCAACATTTCCGCTTTTTGTTGAATCTCTAAGTGGGGATTTATCTTTAAATGCACCCGAGGGTCTTCCGGGGTAGGTGAGAGCGAGGGAAGTTCGTATTCCTCGTCTTGTTCCATACGCACGGTGTGTATGACTTGCAGGGGCGTACCCGGGTAAACGGCATCCATCGGTTCTTCTTCGTCTAGAAGGGTAATAATCTTTATGCACGCGCGGCGGTGATATTTTTTTAGCATGTTTATGTGATAGGTTCTTCGCCCTGTTGGGGTATCTATCAAGTAATCGACTGGACCCCGTGCCTCGATTACTTCAAACGGTCCCTTCCACTGGGCCCATAACTTATTATTTTCAGTCGGGAGTAATAATAAGACTTCATCTCCTGCCTTTAATTTTCGAGCCTTTGCTTTTATATCGAAGTAGTCCCGGTATTTGGCTAAATTTTTCTCGGCGTTCTCTCGAGCTAAGCCAGAGCAGTATTCTAGGCGCTCGCGCATATCCATCATGTAGGCGTAAGACGATTTGATTTCTTGGTCGAGCTTCGCGTTGGAAAATAATTCCTTAAGAATACTCATAGGACCTCGCACATTTCTCTTGTATAATGGCTCAAAGGGCGAGAATCCCAACGTCCGATGAGGTATTTCTCGGCAGGCGAAAAGGGCTGCAGGCAGGTATCTGTGCCACTGTGTAGGGTTGTTTTGACACAACTTTAACAATATATTTTTGAGAGTCCCGTTTAATTTCTCGCAGATTCCGTTAGCAGATGGATGAAATGGACTCGTAAAAATTGGCTTGACTAACAGTAGTTTATTTAAATACTCCATTAATTCTGAGGTGAATTGGCGCCCTATATCCGAAAGAATTTCTTTAGGCAGGCCTACTCGTGCAAATATTGAAATTAATGCTTCCGCGCAGGAAATAGTGTCAATCTTCCGTAGTGCCACAGCATCTGGGAACCGGGTGGCACAATCCACTAGGGTGAGGATGTAGGAGTGTCCTCCACTTGAAGGGGGGTGAATTGGTCCCACCAAATCAATAGCCACTCAAAAGAATGGTTTGGTTATAACGGGCACCTTTTGTAAGGGTGCGGGAGGTACCCGTCCTCTGGAGGGATCCTTCTGACACACGTCGCATGATCGGCAATAGGCCACAATTTCCCTGGCGGCCTGGGGCCAATAAAAGTGTCGGAATATCTGCTACGCCATTTTGTTGTGCCCAAAGTTTTCGGCTAATATTCCATCGTGCGCGGTGTCGGGAAATGGTCACTCCCCCCGCCCCCCTTCCCCGTTCACTCGTGAGCAGTCCCAAGGCGGTTACCGCAACGACATCCGTCGAAGGCATCGGCGGGTCAGTGCTTAACCACAACGTGGCACAACCCAGTTCCATGAAAGACCCTAAAGGTCAAAAAGGTAAGATCTCCCCCAGGAGAGTGAGATCCAGTTTCACGTCGAACAAGAAATTAGAGACGGGTTTCTCCCAATCTCGATGGCTAACGAGGAGCCGATGTTTGACTTCGTGGGAAAGACCGTTTGGAAAAAGAACTCTCCTGTGGCCGTCCTCAAGCCCTTCTCCCCCTTACCACTCCCCCAGTGGGGGTGCGAGGTATAAATGAGGAACTCTGAGGAAAATCGGGGTAGTATACGTCAGGCCAGGTGACGAAGTCCTCGGATCCAAAACCGAGCTACCTAGACTGGATTGGTAGTATACGTCAGGCCAGGTGACGAAGTCCTCGGATCCAAAACCGAACTACCTAGACTGGATTGGTAGTATACGTCAGTCTCTACGTGACGAAGTCCTCGGATCCACAACCGAGCTACCGAGACTAGAGAGGTAGTTTACTTGGGTCGCCAGACCAAGAAGTACCCTGCAAGAGAGGCAGGGCTACCTACCTTAAGGGGCTAAGAAAAAGTTCATCCTTGAGCTAAGTCCCTGGTTATCAAACCAAACGATAAGTGAACTTTGGTAAGTTCGACTTACTCTCGCCAGAGAGACTCCTCATATCCTGGTGCACCTTAAACACCAGGGGTATTCCTCGTCCTTGAGGAATTAAGAAAAAAAGAAGAAGGTAGTATACGTCAGTCTCTAGGTGACGAAGTCCTCGGATCCAAAACCGAGCTACCGAGACTAGAGAGGTAGTGTACTTGGCTCGCCAGACCAAGAAGTACCCTGCAAGAGAGGCAGGGCTACCTACCTTAAGGGGCTAAGAAAAAGCTCATCCTTGAGCTAAGTCCCTGGTTATCAAACCAAACAATAAGTGAACTTTGGTAAGTTCGACTTACTCTCGCCAGAGAGATTCCTCATATCCTAGTGCACCTTAAACACCAGGGGTATTCCTCGTCCTTGAGGAATTAAGAAAAGAAGAAGGAAAAGGCTCCCCCTCGAGCCCGTTATTCGGTGGCCACACCAAACTTTAAGTAACTTATTCTCGCCAGAGAAACCCCCCTCCGTTATCCTCGCCCTTGAAGAAGACCCTCCCCGAGTTCAGTCCTCGTCCATAAAGAAATAAGTAACGAAAGAGAAAAGCTCCTCCTCGAGCTCGTTACTCGGTGATCACACCGCACTCCAAGTTAACTTGATTTAAGAAACAAGTTCGACTCACTCTCGCCAGAGAGACCACGACTGCTGAGGTGTTGCATAAAGCACCGTCTTGGTTCTCGTCCTTATAGAACCCTTATCCCCCGGAAGAACGTGTGGACCCCCCAGCTGCTACCCTCGCCAAAACGACCGTGGAATTTCCATCATCTACAACTGGACACCCGGCACGCGTCGTGAGTCAATAACATTTCTGAGGCCTTTAAACTCCACATGAGTCCGTAAGCCTAATTCTTATATTATTGTTTTGTCTAGAGAAAACGTTAACCAATTTTTGTGGGGAAACTAATTTAATTAATTCTTGTTTATAATAAAATTTAGAGTATTGCTGTAGTTAATGTATAAAGGTTGTGTATTCAATGGTTAAAGATAAAATATAAGTTTATTTTGTGAATTAGTGGGCGTTTCTTTTATATCCTTACGTGTGTGGTAACGGCTCTGTTCTTTAAGATATTCTTATAATATCAATATATATTAGACACTCTTAGCACTCTTAGAGATAGAACAAAAAGGAGGGGAATTCTACGACACTAAATAAAAGTGGTGTCAGGTAAGTAGGGTTCTTATCAGAAAGAATTCTACGACACGCGGTATTCAAAATTCTTTGCCAGTATTCTTGAGGTACACACAGTGCTTTCTTGTTCTCCTTATCCTCCTCGCTGATAGTACGGTAGGGAAGTGAGTCTTCTACGATATACTGGATAAGCTTCTTTCCTTTCACTTGGAGAGTTTCACCTTTAATAGCTTTCTCCCATAGAGGTTTAAGAGTGGGGCATTCCTTCTGAGCACTGGCGAAGGAAGTCAATTTGAACCCATTGTCTTCGAGGGTAATCCTCGGGGTCAACTTAGCAGGTTGCTCTTTCCTCTGGGCTTCTTGTGCCCGGGTGACTACTTGTTGGGCCACTTCTTGCTGGGAAATTAGGGGGTTTTGTCCGATTAGTACTGCGCAGAACTTAATCGGGGCTACTACCACGTCCGTCCAACCGGTGAAATATCTGCATTGTATGTGACATCTAACGACGGGGAATCGATTGTCGCGTCCTAAAAAGTCGTGGACGATTGCGAATTTCTTATGGTTAGGGTTTACTGGGGGCAGCAACTTGTCTGATACTACTATGCACGTACATCCGGTGTCTCTGACTAAAGTGGATACTCGGCACCCATTAACAGTGCCCTCTTCAAATTGTAGGCCGCCTGGCGAACTTTTGTTGAATAGAAAGTTTACCTGTTGCTGGGGTCCTTCGGATGTCGGCGCGAGGACGTAGGACGAATCAGCTTGTTCTGCTTGGATCGCGGCAGTCAGGTTTTGCACCTGTTGTCTGGAGGTCTCCCTCAGTCGGGAGTTCTGTGGGCACTGGAAACTCAGGTGACCTATTATCCCGCAGGAATAACAAGTCACAAGCTTCCTGGGATACGTGCCGGTATTAGGGTATGATCCTTGTGGAATCCTAACTTATTTTTGATTTTTTTCTCCTCCAAAATTTGGTTTATAAGTTATTTTTGCTGCTGAGAACTTAAAGGGCTTCTTCTGTAAAGGCCTGGGTGGCGGCCCATTTTTCTTTGGGGAGGGAGCCTTCTCTTTCTTGTACTCCCTCGGATATAAACGATGATTTACCGCGTGAGGTCAGCCTCGTTCAGAATGCACGGATTTCCTGGGGTAGTGTACTTAGTAACTGATCTCTAAGCATGAAGTCGACGACCGCAGCGACTTTGTTCTCTACCCCTTCTGACTCCATCCAAAACTGTAGGCTTCGACGAAGCTTAAAGCCAAAATGTTTGTATGTTTGTCCAGGTCTTATACGAGCCTGCCTGAACTTCGTCCTATATTCTTCCGGGTTAAGGTTTGTTGCTGAGAGAAGTTCGGCTTTGAGAGTGGAATAGTCCACAGTCGCTTCTGAGGGTAAAGATACGAATATCTCTCTCATCCTATGATTGAGTAGCGGTAACAGTCTGGCGACCCCATCTTCTTCTAGGTCCCAATTATTGACTTCAAATATTTTCTCAAAATGGGAGAGATATGAGCATAATTCTTCTTCGTCCCTGTACTCGGGGAGTTTCATGCTGGCCGCTGGTGACACTCCTGTTATGGATGACACTGACTGCACCTCTAACTGGTCTTTACTAAGAGCTCTTTCGTGGGCCCTTATCTTCTCTCTTTTATCAGCTTCCATTTTCGTCTTTTCTGCTTCCATTTTCATCTTTTCTCTTCTTTCTTCTCATTTGTTTCTCTCTTTCTCCTGAATAAACGAACTCAGATCGGTTCTTTCCAGTCCGAGGCTTTGACCTTGCTTCCGATAAAGGTCAAACGCTGCCATCGCGCTTATGTCAGTCATCTACCTTGTTTTTAATCAAGCCTGACCTACTCCACCACCGAAACTTACCACTTGGCCTGACAATTACCTTTAGATTGTATCCACCTCTAACTTTACCAATTTTCCACTCGTCAAATATTCTATTATTCTTGGTGTTCCTTTTATGTGTTAGTTCTTTCTTAAATAGACACTGCTGGGTTCTTTCTAATATAAAACCTATATACTTGACACAACTTTTATAATATGTCGTAGAATGACCCTTGGTTTTGATCACTATACTCTTTGACACCCTTTTAGTAGCGGTATGCTTTGAGGGGCACTGCTATACTGTCTTTTAGAGCATGTCTCGAGCATCTTACCGAACCTACACAAGCCCCCTCACCCCATACACACATGTGTTCCCCGGAAGAGGGCAACATCCAAACCAACTCTTTTTGTTTATGGTGAGTACACGGAGGCTCACAGCAACATTATTTTTCAGTTATGCAATTTAATACATTGAATCACTATTGTTTTTATATTAATATACTTTTTCTATACTTGATACCATTTTTTTTTTATTTATGAACATTTTATATAGTTTGTTACTTAGTATTTAGAAAGATATTTGGCTGTTACACGTATAAGAAACTATAATTTATGTGTTATTTTTCCAAATAGATGAATAATAGTAATAATTTTAAATATCAGTTGCTCCAGACCATTTTTTTTGGGGGGGGAAGAAACAGTTCAAAAGTGAGGTCAATTGTGAGGTCAAGTGTGAGGACGCTATACCTGACAAAACCGACACTAACTAAAATAAAGATGCCACAATTTGAATGGACCTGCCTTCTCTGCTTTACGAAGTCAGGAGACTTGAAAAATTCCAAGTCTTTCTCGCCCATACCATCACAAATACTCTCCTTTTTTCATTACTCGCGCTATATACCAACCACACATTTTATCCTCCCTTAATTTAAGTACATTTAAAATGGTTTTCAATTAAATCTAGTGTAAGGCATGCCCACATTTGTTTTAGTTTTTTAAAGTAAATAATATGCAATATTAAGACCCATTCCGGCATTTGTATAAAACCTAGTATTTCTTTTACTTCTTAATTTTAATATTTGATCAGGAGTTCATCTAATCGCGAATCTTATCCATAAAACTTGTCTGATCCGATCGTATCGGCGGCGCTTTGGAATGCATCGATCTCAATGCAACACTGTGCTCGTCTCTTTCCACTCATTCTTTGACGAGCGAAGAGGAGAAGGGCACTATTTAAATCAGCCCCTAGCGATACGTGGATTTTAAATTTTAGGTACAAGTGGAAGGTAGATGAGCATGTCAGGGATGAGGGATGTGCTTTAATCTACATAGATGTGCAGTTAGTTTGGCAGCAGATTTTTTATAATAGCTTTTGTTGCAAAAATATTGAGAACGCCTATCCTTTACAAAATTGGCATCCTTGAAGCAAAAGAAACAAAACATTGAAGCGACAATATGTCGCTCTTTGTGACAATAATTAACCAAAACAACTAACTCTTGGCAATTTACCATATAATATATTAAAACAACTTCACATTGTTGTATCAACTTTTAAGACCATTTTGTAATTAAACTGAGAAATTGGTAAATGAAATTATGGATCTGAACTTAAAACTATATGAGAAGGGGTGTAGCAATGAAAGTGGGGAAAATATAATAGAATGCGGAGAGTTGGGTGAGTTTAAAGAAGGGGATCCAATTAGGTTTATAAGAGGCTTGATTAATCGTGAGGAGGTAAAGAGGTTAGAGTAAGGAGAGAACAACGTGGGTCTGTTAACTTATTCTAAGTTAAGTAGGAATCCTGACTGGGCAGAACACAGTACCCATTTGCTCTGAAATGCCATTCAACGTGGGCAAAAGTATAAGGGGGTGGTTTTGTATATGGTAAATGGGGTAATGGAGGGGGAAGAGTTTTAGTAGCGTGGAAGCCTTGAAGATATTTCTTAGTCATCGTTGCTCCCTTTACCGGCAGAGATACAAAAGAGGAAGGGAATCTTCATGTCGCCCGCTAAAGCTCCACCCTACCTAAGCGTGTACACTATATAAATACCTCACTTTATTTATTAGGGCAATCACCTCTTTTTGTAGGGCAAAGGCCCCTGACACGATAATGAAACCAATGATCCGAATGGAAAACACTAGCATGTTTAAGGTCATCATTGTCCGATCCTGGTTGCATAGAATGGGCAGAAAGAAAGTTAGTATAGTGTTTTGCTATCAGGTAGCAAGCGTTTCGGCCATCTAAATCTATCATGGACTATCAAAGCTAAAATCACCGAGGTAAGTGAAACCAACAGCACACGCCAATGAAACAAACGCGGGGAGGCCCGTCTCGATGGAAATGAGATCATCGTCGTACATTGCGTTGCCGTAGACTCATTTTCCTGTTCTCATTCGATTCGGGGACAAATTCTACTCAGAAGACTGGACACATCCCCTCACTTGAAACTTCTCTACTGAGCTGAAAACTACTAGTTTATGAGGGGTGGGGAGGTTGAGCCCATTACTCTGTTCAACACAAAATTAAGGTTTAACTATCTTTACAAACTCTTTGAAGATCCTAAAAAGATATTCTTGCCTCCATTGCATTTCAAGTTGGCCTTGGCCCAAATTTTAATAAAAGCAATGGATCAAACGACTACTCGGTGTTAGTACATGTCTATGGTACAAAACAAACCGTCTATATTATAACAACACAAGAATAATTAAAATAAAAAAAAACAGAAAGAACTACATAGAAGTATCAAACTACAAGCAGTAAAAAAGATAATAGAGAAAACAGCGCGCATGATGAAAGAAAAAATGTTCGAAAAACTAGGAGAAGGCATTATTAATATATTCAAAGATAACAAAGGGAGATGACCGAACTAAAGATATCCAAATTTCGTATACAAACTGGAAGAAGGAAACCCTTAGGAAGTTATACATAAAAAAATGACTCAAAAAGTGAAACAATACAGAGAAAATAAAGACTAGTTAAGGAAACACGGTAAATTTTGCAAAAATCACGACATAACTAGGAGCCTACGTCTCCAACTTCAATTATAAGTCAAACACCGGATATGAAACAACAACTAACCGAATTGACATACAACGGGGTGTGAAATGCTAGATACAGTTTGTAAGTATAACACTAAACCATACCACCTTCCAACCCATTACCCGAGTTAGAGTACAATCCAACTATTGCAAATGTTTAAACGCATTTAAATAAAGATAATTAAATATGAATAACTAAATAAAATTAACTAATTACATAGATTAGCTTGTTCTGCAATTACTAGAGAGGGAACAAACGGTTTAACACCGAATAGAAAGATGAAAAACAATCTCAATAAAGATTAGACGGATCTTCCTTTCTCATTTTGATCGGAAACGACCAACGGAAGAATAAACAAGAAATAAAAATAAATGAATGATAGAAGGTTTCAAAATAAACCCGTGGTTTTGATTCCACGTTAATTGGTAGTTCCTCTGAGCCAGCCAAACTGTATATACAAAATGGACTTGTCTAGCAAAAAATAGCCTATTCCTTTTCGCCTAAACTCCTGATGCAGAACAACTATGACGCTCTTTATCACTATAACTAATACTCCAGCTTCCAACCTGTCTATTTTTCACTTACTCTCTCCGTTTCTGTCTTCTGGCTGTACTCAACTTCTCCGATACCACTTGGCTTCCTAGAGGTGAAAGAGGCAGAAGATCAAAGGCGTCGGCTCTCTCCGGCCCTCCGTCCTTCTCCCCAACTCAGGATGAGGGACAGGGGAAGCAGGTATTGGACGAAAATTATTTGCTGTGTTAACTATCCCCCCCAAAAAAAAAGAAACCTACAGTATCATATTATAACCTTTTGTTTTTATTTGAATTCTAGACATCGAATCAAACTTTTTATACATTCAATTTGTAAGTGTCAGCCCTTGTTAGTCTCGATCCTTTTACCTCGAGTGGGAGATCCTGTTAGTTCCCCTGAGAAAAGAACTCAGATCCGAATTTGTTGCTTTATCACAGATTTGAAGTTTGAGGCTCAAATCAAACCTCTTCTTTTCTCTTTCCGCAGTTATCTTGTTGGATGTTTGTTTGCCCTTTTGGAATCCAGCCTCTACCCTCCCCCATAAATTTCCAATGGATTAATTTATATCCGTATTTCATTAATATCGCCATTAGAGATTGTATAATTTCAGAGAATCGTCTCTATTTTACCACGAATTCCCGTTTTAGCATAGGAAACCTTAACCACGATAGCCTCGTTAAGTAAGAAAGTTATTTTCGGCTTACATTAACGCTTGTTTCATGATAAATTTCCGTGTCAAAAACTGACCTACATCTCACGCCTTCGAAAATCATAACGCGTGTATAGTATAGTAATTTTCTATGATATGAACGTGAGAATAAAAGGTGTGTCACTCTCTTATTTCCTATCTGAATGATTCGTGTCTCGGGAAACCTTACGAATCCAAATAGGCAAAAGCTATTTTATCTTAAAAATAATTTTTAAAAAATTGATTATCGCCACGGTGTATTGGCACAAAATAAACATACTTCTCTAAAAGCACGAAAGAAACGGCAGCGGATCAGAAGTAAATACTTTTCATAACTGCACTATATTCACGTCTTGGCGCAAAGAAGGAAAAAGTTGAGAATGAAAAAGAAGATGTAGTAGATGAAGAAGACAAAAGAGAGGAAAGCGAAACGTATTAAAATAGAAAGAAGTATTACTTTTTGTATCTTCTTGTCTGAGGAAAAATAAAAATATAAAAATTTTGGCTTTGCTGTCATTTCCCACAAGACCTTATAGCGGGTCTACTTGTATGTATGTATTAAGCAAATTCTTTCCGAATTTTTCCCATTATTTTGGAATTCCATAAGCTTGAGATGAATGAAAAAGGCATGGTTCTACATAGCTAATATGTCCACTTCTGTTTGCTTTCATCTCTCCATGTATCTTTTTTTTTTTACCTACTCAGTCTGATTACTTGCACTAGGTCTGATCTACTGAGAGAAGAACTTTCTCATCAGAGAAAGATTTGTCAGAGGTCATTGGAGTTAATATAGGAGAAAGCACTTGTGTTATACCTGATTCCTGTTACTTTCTGTTGTTAGTTCAGTGAAACCAACTTCAGACGAAGGAAAAAATATACGATGGGAGATTCTTTCTGGTTCCCACCAACAAATCGTTGATTTTAAAATTTCACTCCAACATAACTTAGCCACAGATAAAGTCTCAGAAACTGTCGGTAGTAAGGTTTAGTAACCTCCTAAAAGTAATCCTGTTAAGGGGCCCGGAACAGAACCAGCCTAGAGGTGACCAACTATAACCCTACTGGAAGACAGCTTATAGGGCTAGGCCAATTTAAGTAGGGTGGTCAGGGAGTAGGCACTCCAAGGCAGGTAGGTCATTTAGAGGTAGGACCAGATAGAGACTTCTCCCACTAGCGTAGCGGGGACTTCTTTTTACCTCCAGAAATTTGTGCTAACGAAGTATAATGTGTCAAATGGTGGAATCATGAGTAGGGGTGCAGACACCGCAAGCATTGAAACAGGAATAGCAAAATAGGTCGTAAGCCACAGACAGAAGATCTGTCGGCGAAGCGCAAGTTGCTCATGTAAAGACAAGTAGCCAAGCCGCACCTCTTGTCTCCTAATAATTTCCTCTTAGTATAGGATTTTTTTCTGATCCATCTTTATTTGCTTGATCTAAAGGCAAGAAAAAACTTAAATCGGAATTCTTTTCATATACAGGCAAAAAAATCTTCAGAGCTCTTATTTTATCCATCTAAATTTTCTTTTATTTACTAAAAAGATACAAAAAACAGTCATAACTTAATTTTAATACAATTTCTGACCTTCACAATTTGTAATTATTTTTAAAAATTCGAAAATATTCGAGAATCATATTTATTTGTTGACTCACAAACTAAAATTCAAAATGTTAAAAAAAATTGCATTCCTAAAACATTGTGCCAGGGATGAAAACGAGAAAAGTTAAGAGGATGAAGACACATTTTTTGTAGCTCCATCAAATCATTTTTTTAGTGAAAATGATAATAAATCAAGTGAAGAATTAAGAAGTGTCTTTTAAATACCTTGTAACTCGGACTTCAAAAACAAGTAATTATTTTATCTTTTCAAGATAACATTTCTACTCTAATAAACGAAGGTAGTAAAATTTGTCAAATATTTCGGGTCTCCATTTAAAAATGAGAAACTCCAAGACTTTGTTAAAGACAGTTTTCACGACAAGAAGGTTCGTCGTCGGCTCCAGCTCGTGTCCGAGCATCGGTTTCGTCGTCAGTTATCCTGTCTCCTCGGCTAATGTTTGTGCCGGATAGGACTTACGAGACCCAGTCCGATAGCGAGAGGGTCCAGTCCGGGAAAGAAATAAGGCTGGAAACAGAGACGAATACCATTCGCTGAGGATTTTTTTTGTGCGATCGTGGCTGCGCGCCGGCCACGCGTGGGCACTTGGTGTGCAATGCGTCCACTTCGGCTCAAAATATTGCGACATGCGGTTTCGGCGAAGATGGTTGCATCGGGCTGCTGGATTCTTGGTCTACCAAGGCCCGCCTTTGTCGTGCATGCCCGCTGGGCGCTACCCTCCTCCGTCGGAGCCAAACATAGGAATATCATATGGACCATATCTGTTTGGTCCGCCGTTGGGGCCCTTCCACCGCTTGAGGCCTTGGTAAAGGTTCAATGAATAAGAGATTCACATGATCCATATACTCGATCTCTGGAACCTTTTAGTTTCATCCTGAAGGCCGGGAAATGAAGACGAACGTTCTACCTGATCTCACACGAGGATCTTTGGGGGAAGGGTTTGGATAAACTGATTAACACATCCAGAGCTAAAAGCTCCTGTAAGGAGTGGTTTCACCACTCCTCCTTAGAGCATTATAAAGACAAAGGGACTCGCATTATACCTGCTAACCACCGTAATATACTTGCCTTACAGTTTCGCTTCTGCCCCGATATGTTTCATTTAGCTCTCGAGAGGGTGGTGTGGGTGGCGCAGTCCCTCACCAAAAAAACAAATAAAGTAAATAACGTCGCGGGGCCATGTTTACCAAAGTCTGGTCGCGAGGAGACGTAGCGCAATTTGCAATCAATTTTGTTTCGGTACAGTTTCGATTCTTTATTTTTCCTACTTCCGTTTTTGTACTTTTTTTTTACTTTTTCTCAATCAATTTTTGTGGCAGTACTGTCGAAAATATATCTTCCGACATACAGGAACCTTATAATAAATTCAAACTAATTAGTGCTAAGCCTCGCCGTGTATAATATATAGTTTCACATTGACAATTAATTATTGAATTTTCTTCTTCTTTTTGTCTGTAACGGTTGGCCAATCGTAAATGTAAATATAGTAATTTATGTAGGTGAAATTCCCATTAGATATCATCACCTCTTGGTTCACTATCGCCCTGCGTGGTTTACGATAAATTTGCTCTTGCCCTAAAGACGCTCTGATTCTTATAGGATTTAATTTATAATCCTTTCCCGTGTTTATTTACTTTCACTTGTTATACCCTCTGCTTTCGATTGATTGCCCCTTCTAGTAAATAGTGAAAGTGTATATACCGAAACTCTTTCTGCTGTAAGTATTTTACATACGTAAATAGGTAGTGATCATTATAATCTTTAATTTCGACTACTATCGCTGTCTCCTAATAATTTCAGCACTGCAAATTGTCCACTTGGTGTGTAGAATAAGGCAACGAATTATTCTAAGGCCACTTTATTTTAATTTTACAAGTACAGTTTCGATTCTTTATTTTCCTATTTCCGTTTTTGTACATTTTGGGTTGTTTTTTTTACTTTTCCCTATCGTTCATTGTGCATTTGTTTTTTTAGAGGAATACTTTATTTTAAGACAAGTTTACACTCTATTGCTCCGAACTCCTTAACGTCATCCATGAATGAAGAATGTAATTTGTAAGTTGTTTTTTTTTACTCTTTTATTTTCCTTTTCCCCAGCTCTTCTTACACTTAATTCTTTCTTTTTTATTATATCATTTATGCATGTTTCTTTATTCTTACATGACTATTTAATCCAGATTTAATAGTTTTAATGTTTACTTAGGTTCTTTATATTTATTCTTTTTCTACCTGTTTTCAATTTTAGCCTTTTTCAATTTCTGCATTATTTTAGGGATTTAAATACTATTTTAAAATAAATAATTATATCTTATTGGAACTAGTTTTTGTCACCCATACAGCCATGATCCATCATGGCTTTTGCCACGACGGCTTCAAGTCGCTTTCTGTCGTCTCCGAATCGGACACACTCGTGTGACGCATCGCTATTTGATGGAGCGCTCGCCCGCGCCCTATTACGACGACTGCGTCGTCCCCCAGACTGTTCGGCATATTCTTGTCGAATGTCCCAGTCTGGGTGATCTTCGCGCACGACACCTGTCCCTGTACCGGGGTGGGCGGGGTCGCTACCGCCTGTCCTTTGTACTCGAGACGAGCGCGTGCACTTTGACTGGTGGACTTGTTGACTTTTGGGGGAAGGCCGGCCTTCTCCCTTTCATGTAACAAGGTTTAGTTGTTGTTTTTGTTATTGTTTTGTTATTGTTATTGCTTCCTAATTGTTATTTCTTTTTATTGTTGTTTTCTGTTCAAATTTTTTAAAGTAGCCTAGAACTAGGCTGTTCGTTTACGGCGACTTATGCTTAAGTGGGCAGTCGCCAGATAGCCCCTTTAAAAAAAAAAATTGCTCTGTGAACTTTGTCTTAAAAGAGGTAATTGTTAAGATTAGCGTCTCCTGATTTTTTGGGCTACTTTTCTAACTACTTTTTTGTTCTACCTAGAGGAGAAGGAAAATTAACCTTTTTGAGGCACTTTCGAACTATTAATATTACTAATTCGAAAGCAAAACATGAGATTTGAATGCAAATGAAAGTTGAATACTAAATGTAGTTATGCCACTAGTTTTTAGATCTCTAGTTTCGTTTCGTTTTTTTTAGTCGATAATAAAAATTAAGAATTTTATAGCAGTTTCTAAATGTGCAGCTTCACCCCCATACCCCCGCAGTTTTGAGGGAGCCCTCCCCTCCCCCTCCAGCCAATTAAAAAAAAACAGTAATATTGGAAGGGGAGCTTTTATGAATTTCTCCTGGCCGCTGCGTATCTCTATCCACCACAATAAAGTAAGCTAATTGGGTTAGGTAAGCTTTGCTTAGGTTACGAAAGAGGCAGTGAATGTGTTAAGGTTATGAAAAACCATATATGTTTAGAGATAGTAGGTTTTCTACCTACATAAACATGTTTAGTTTTGGTAACTCTGCACATTAACACCCAAAAAGCGCCAGCAGATCGAGTTATTAAACATGCTTAAATAAACCTACTACTCATAACCTTCTGCATCTTTGTTCCGAAAATAAAAATTAACTAATATTAACATTAAAATCACAAGCGCGAGCGTCACTTAAGCCTTCTCATGGCATTTCAAGGAGGCTTCGTAGAAGAATTCTTGCTTCTCGAAATTGGAATGAAATATTTTCATTTTGTGACTTTAGAAAGTGTC
Source organism: Ceratothoa steindachneri (assembly GCA_963969495.1). Classification (NCBI taxonomy): domain Eukaryota; kingdom Metazoa; phylum Arthropoda; class Malacostraca; order Isopoda; family Cymothoidae; genus Ceratothoa; species Ceratothoa steindachneri. The sequence continues at coordinate 190,083,253 of OZ018324.1, read as the reverse complement.
AACGACCCTCTCCGCCAATGAAATATTATTTCTAGGACACTTTAAAGGATCTCCGAAGAGGCATTACATGATTTATTAGCCTAAAATGCGTGCGCCCGTAATATAGTGGAATGACCAAAGCAGCAAGGGTCTCAAAGAGAATTATGGAACGTATCCGAGTTCAGGTCGACGCGGGATAGCGCGTTTATATTATTATACTTCACCGCTAAAAGGGCCTCAAACCTTGAAATAAAAAGCAACCTAAGAACTACTCCTGAGCGCAAAGAGTGGAACTATCTGATTTATGAGTATATATTTAACGTTATGAACACTCTAAAGCAATGGTTCTCAAACCCGTGGTCGTGATCCAAATGAGGGTCGCAAGGGAGCTCCTAAGGGTCGCCGGATCGCTTGAAAAAATAAAAATAAATAAATAAAAGAGAGAGAGAAATATTAGTAGTAAAATTAGTTTAAACATATATAATATATATACATATATGTAGTTAATAGCTCATGGAAAGGAATAATGATCTCACAACGCAGTAAAATAGTTTTCCCTATTTTCTTTATTTTTAAATCTCCCCTTTTCTTTCTTAAGCTTTTAATAGCTTAAGAAAGAAAATTGGAGATTTAGAAACGGAGAAAATAAGGAAAACTATTTTAACCGCTATATGAATAAAGGATTTAGTTCACATAATATATTCCTCAACGTTTTAGCGCTTTGTAATACCGCTTTTCCTTTCCTTGAGCTATTAACTACATCCATTGCATATCACATGTCATGTGATTTTCACTTATTATATATATATATATATATATATATATATATATATATATATATATATATATATATATGTATCAGTTTTAAAGCAAATCTAACTGTTGCCAAGTCATATTTTAAAAAAAATAACTTATAGTTCATTTTACTGATATTATATAATTGGTCACTCTTTAAAATAATCTCTTGTTGGCCTTTTCAAGTTTTCTTCATATGTATTAACTTTGTAAACTTATTCTAGCCTGAAAATGAAAACTTGTAGTGTTCGAAACGTTGTGAAAAATTAAAAGATGCTGCATCCATTTCTCGTGGCTGTGGGATTTAACCTCAATATTCTATATATATATATATATATATATATATATATATATATATATATATATATATATATATATATATATATATATATATATCAGCCTGCTGCTCCTTCAGGCTCAATTTTTTCTTTGAAGAAAGCTTCCTTGGCATCCTTTGAAGTGGCCTGGTTTATTGCGCAACCTAAAAAGTCTCACAATATTGGGGAGGAGCTGGTGAAACCAGCAGTAGTTGCTATGGTGAAAACTACTTGTCGAGCAGATGTAGCTAAGAAAATTGATTCTGTACCACTTTCTAACGACATCAAACGTCGAATAGATCTGATGTCATTAGATATTTTGAATCAATTAGGTGTAGTACTGAAAAATGCAGGTAAATTTTCTTTGCAGACAGATGAATCTTGTGGACATTGCTGACAAACCTCAACTCATGGTTTTGTGAGGTTATGCCCTGTCAAAAACCACCACAAGAGAAAACATCTTTGTTATGGTAGTTTTTTTTCAAGAAACGTAACATATACTGGTTGAACTGTTTGGCTATGTGTACTGATGGATCGCCATCGATGATGGGAAGTCAAGTAGGTTTTGTCATTCGGCTTAAAGGAGAAGATTCTGAGGTCATAATAATGAATTGTTTCATACATTGGAAAAACCTGGCCTCTAAACGTCTCCAGCCAGAACTCCATGTTGTGCTGAATGATGCTATCAAAATTGTGAATTTTATGAAAGTCAGATCTTTAAACTCGCGCATTTTCCCTAAAATGTGTGAAGAGATGGGATCACATCACCAGAACTTAGTTTTCCTCTCTAATGTCCGTCAGCTGTCTCGAGGCTGCATCCCTGGACGTGTTATTGAACTTAAAACTGAAATATGTAGAAGTTCTCTCCAAGAGAAGAAGCATAAGCTAACCGACTGTTTGATAGTTGGTGGTGAAAAGTTTGTTAATCTTTGCTTGAGTATGTAGGTTTGCCTCCAATTATCTTCAATCAATTTTATATTATATTTATCAATTAGAAACGGTAAAAGTCAGTAAACTTTATTCAATTGGATAAGACTAAAATAATAATGAAATAATATTTCATTCCTGAGTGTCGCCAGGCCAAAATCAATTTGTGCTCAGGGCCACAACAAAAAATAGTTTGGGAAACAATGCTCTAAGGGCTGCAAGATGTGACATGGAATTTTACAACAGAAACTACGTAGCGGTGACCAGTGAAAATGGAAACAATAGGCGTTCTTACTGCGTCCGCAAGCAGGAATTCATCCAACAACTGCATAAGTAGGTGATGGAAGGCCCGAGCAAGGGAATCCCGTCTTTGGCGAGAGAGATTGGTGTTTTAGTCACCACCATAAAGCTGGCCCTGAATGAGGACCTTATCTAACACTCGTAAAAAAGGAGCAAGAGACAAATTCTGACAGACAACTAAAGGATAACGGCTTGACGAAGTCAAAAAGCTCCTGAACAGGCTGAGCATCCTTTTGAGCATGGGACGATCTGATTCTTCTCAGAGGAAAATAACTTATCCCAGGGCTAGTTTCACAAAACCCAGAACGACAGGTGGCATCCCTACAATCCATAAGTCGTTCCATGTATCATAAAGACCAACGTTGATGTTCTATGTGTGTGCCTCCAGTGAGGGTGACATCATGCTGCTCCACATCTTTGTACAGGGTCTTAAGCAGAATGCAGACTGTTATATGGAGCTGTTGGTGACTGTGGTCCAACCGTGGGTAAAGAAGGTTGTTGATAGCAAGCCATACCTACCGAAAGAACCAAAAGTGGTTATCGGAAAATTTTACGACTTCACCAGCTCCACTTTCTGTCTTCCTAATTCGGATTTTAATCCGATGAAATATTATGTTTGAGGCGCAATTGAGAAAGAGACCAACCGCTGTTCCTGCAACATCATGAGCGAGCTGGCAGCCAAAATCAAGGAGTTGTTTGAATATCTTCCAAGGGACACAATGAGGAAGGCATACGACAAGATTTGAAACCGTCTCGAAGTCCCGGTAGAAGCTAAAGGCGGCTACTTTGAGTAAACTGTTATCTCCCATAATCTAATTGATTTTTTTTTAAAGTACATTTAATTTTAGCTGATATATTAGGGGCGTTTTATGTTCGGCGAACTGTCGAATTTAGGCCGAACACCCTGTATAATGCCGATATATTCTACAATCCATCAGTTGGACGATGAATAATATGCCAGGAAATACCTTTTACCAAGTTATATGAACTGGTATTGATGAAGAGCATTCGCATTGCTAAGCGAAACTGTGATTTTCGATTTAAATTTCATCGTGAAAGTTTTAGTAACCAACAAGCAACCACAGTTAAAAACCATTTGCTTAACATACTTAGGCACAGTTAACTGACACTCAGCCGCGTCCATCAAAGTACTCACCATTGCCTTCGTAATAAATCATAATGGTTATTTCAAAAAAGCATTTGGAAGAAATCTTCCGACACAACGAAGAATGTTCTCCATCTTTCATCTTGCAATTTCTCGCCCGATAAAGAAACTATTCTCAGATACGGCCTGTCCTTCGCGTTCAAAAATTGTGATTAAATTTCAGTCAATCATCTCGTATCTATTAATAAATATTGTTTAATTGATCACTCGAATACAGAATTCCTAAGTGGCTTCGTAACTGGTGCTTTCTCACAGTGATAGAGTAAAATACTTAGATCCGCCATTAAATTGCAGATGCATATATATATATATATATATATATATATATATATATATATATATATATATATATATATATATATATATATTAGTGTAGTTGGGTAGCAGTCTTTCCTGAATGTAAATTTTGTTGAAGACCATTGTGTAATTTGCCTTAATTAATTCCTTTGTCAACTTTCTCTAATTCTAACTATCTTTTTTATTCCATCTTGTAGATGGTGAATCACTTGTCCTGTATTCATCTCTCTTTTAAATGAATGTGTTTAGTAAAAACAAACTAAATTGCTGAGCTTTCGATCTTATTCGATCATCTTCGGAGCGTTTTGAAATGTTCTTGCCTCCTTTACCGATGTAATGAGTGGAGTGAGGATCTGACAGAATGAAAGAATTTTTTTTAGGGGGAGAAAAGGTACGGCTAACGGTTACTGCTCCCCTTTGTACCCTTTTCACGATCAGGGTGGTACACAAAAGAGGATTAGGCCCGAGGCCGACTTGCTCCTGGAGAAACTCCCCACACTCTTAAAGTGAACCGATAGTGAAGTGGTAAATGGGAAGACCATAACAAGCTTTAGAAGAGGGTTGATAACTGCAAGAGACGAAAAGTTTTGAGTTAGAAGAGGACAGATTGGTGAGGAGGTAGATTAAGCAACCTTGGTAGTCGAAGGTGGAAAGGGTGGAATACTCTTGCCCGAGGGACAAGGGGGACCAGCTGATTAAAGTGGATTCCGAACCACTGTCATGCATTTACTCATCATTCATCATGCTTACATCCTTTATCACACTTTAGCACCTATGTTCCTCATACATAAGCGGGAGAACAGCCTAATCTCTGTTCACTTATTTTCTTCATCTTTCATTCATGTTTTTATTGTAGCATTCATGCCGTTTTGGGTTCTTAGCTCTGAGCTTTGTTTATGTATTGTTGTTACTTGTTTTTACTTTCCTTACTTTGTTTCACTTTCTCTTGATGTTATTACTTTTTTATTTTAGTTTCACTTTGTTCACTTGTTTTACTATTAACTTCCACTTTGCTATCATTTTTGTTAAACTTTTTAATATAGGTCACTTATTACACTTTTAGTTCATTTTGTTCGCATTATTTCTGTTTACACTTTTGATCTGTGTTGTCTTCTTAGCCGGTTGTTTATTCCTATTTAGGTTGTTTACATTCGGTTGTCTTATTAGGGAATCAATCTGGTGTCCTGGTTGGTTATTTCCTTGGTTGGGTTTGTATATAGTCGGGTTACTCGTTACTCGTATGCTTGTTCCTTCTCTCTTTTTGAATTTCTACTTAAGTAAACATGGGAACCTCCTCGATTCTCACTTTTTTTCTTCCCCTGGGAAATCGAGTGTTAGAGGAGACTGCAGCTCTGGTGTTTGTGGCTCTGCAAATATCAGAGGTAAATTGTCTATCTTCCTCCATATTTTCTCCGCTCTGTTCCTGATGTTGATGTTGAGCGTTTTTAATCCTGCTTCTTGGTGTAGATCGTGGAGTCTTCTCCTCTCTCTCCTACGTGTATTGGTGATTAGGTAGAGAGCTTTATTTTGTATTTTCTTGAGTTCCAATTTTTTGGTCCTTGTTTCACCTTTGATAGGAGTTGGCGGGTATAATAGTACCTCTCTTCCCAGTGCAAGATAGATTTTTCTCTTATTTTTCATGCCTAACCCTCTTAGATTGTACAGTAGGTTAAGCATCGGAATCGCCTTGTTCTTCCTATACGTTATATGTTGTTTGTAGCCTCTTTTTGTTATTCTGACTTTTAGCACTTTGCCCTTACTATTATATCTGTAGTTCTGATCTTCAAATACAATTTCAGCTGTTTTGTTCCTGGATATTGGGATTATTGTGAATTTTCTCCTGTTCGCCCTTATCTTTCAATCTCTTTCGTAGTTGTTGATGTTGCTGATTTCCCAAAGCTTTTGTCCTTGTCTGAAAGCGTACGTTCCTGTACGAAGTGACGACGAGTTGGCTTATGTCGTCCGCGAACTGTATTTTTAGGCACGAGGCATTATTGGTGGTGGCAGGTCTGCTTTGTATATTGAATACAGCGTGTGGCCGAGACAGCCTCTCTGTGGGAATCCAGCTTCCAATTTGAATTCTGGTCCTGAATAGCCATTGATCTTCACATATGTGACATAATAGCAGAGAATTCTCTCCAGATCGTTATTTATCTGGAGATTTAAGATCTTATATTGCATTCCTCTGACCCAGACTTTGTCGAAGGCTTTTTCTGCATCTCTCAGGACCAGATCGATGTAGTTATTCTCTTCTTTGGCCTTTGCTATTTTCTCTGTTATTATGTCAAGTGCCATTGTAGTATCTCTGCCTCTTCTGAATCCAAACTTATAATTATTATAAAGGTCACTTTCTTCAAGATATTCTTTTCGTCTTCTGTTAAAGATTTTCTCGAAGACTTTGCCCATGAAGTTCAATAGCGATATTGGCCGGTAACTGCCTGAGGTAGTTTGATGGTTTTCCTAGCTTTGGGACGAATATCATTTCCGCTAGTTTATAGCTATCAGGAAAGTAACCGATGTTTAAGCACGCGTTAAAAATATTCTTTAATGTTTTGATGATTATGTTAGGTGCCTTGGTTAGATTAATTCTGGTTATTCCTGAGGGGCCTGGCGCTTTCTGTTTGAATTATTGTATTACACCTTTGATCTCTTCCGTTGTTATGTAGGCCCTTGTATCCAGAATTTCTTTCCCTTCTCGCTCTACACTTGGTGCTGGAGTGATCTTGTTTATGTTTTCTCGCAAGACTGTGTGGACCATTCCGTCTATCTCTGGATTGAAGTCTTTGTCCTCCTCTGGCGTTATGAAGAACACTGATTTTCAGTGATTACGAACAAGTTCTTCTGTGGTTCTCTCTTCTTGGATCTTTTCTCCCCGTTCATTCTTAATTGTTATATTTTCTCTCGGGAGTCTGCCTTTAAGTCTATTAATTAGATTTAGTTATCTTTTGCTCTTCTTTCTTCGTCTATTTTCTCTATTAGGCTATCCCATATGTGGCTTTGCTGTTCTTCTATGAGATGCTTCAGTTCTTCTCTCCGTCTTCTGATTTTTTCCAAATCGCTCTCTATTTGGTCCATGGAGAATTATTTGGTCTAGTAATCCTCTTATTTGCCTATTCTTTCTCTTTATTTCCTCTGCCCTTCGAGGATGTGAAAGAGTACGGTATCTTGCCTTTGGTATATATCTTTCGTCCGCCTGAATGATCGCTCTTGTTAATCTTGAGTTCTCCTCATCAATATCTTCCAGGTTGGCGTCAGTAAGATCCTTTGAGACGAAGTTACTAAAATCTTGTGTGTAACCTGCCCAGTTTGCTCTCTTTTAGTCCTTCCTCGCCGGTACCGGTACCTGTATCGGGTATTGATTCACAAGAAAATGTGTTCCAACATGGTCGCTACATGTAAAGGTAACTGGTTGTATGTGGATGTTGTATGGCATATTGAAGCTACTTATCATAACGTCTGGTTTTGTAGCTGCATTGCCTGTTGCATATGTTGGAACGTCTGGCCCTATTTTCTTGAAAATGTTTCTTTACAACATAATTTCTAAGTTAGCTCCTCTGTTGTTTCTGGAGTGGTATCCATTTGCACTGCACCTGGCATTGAGGTCTCCCATAAAGATGGTTGGGAAACCTGTGCCAAAGATTTTGAATAGGTGTGCAGGGAAAGGTATTTTTTTATGACGGTGTAATTTAACAATTTCATTGTTTTTTCTTCTAGATTCACTCCGTGTTTTTATATTAATATTATGTCTTGATCGATCTCTCTGAAGCTATTTCCTAATGTCGATGATTTACCGATCCATCTTGTTGATTTGCAGAATCTGAACTTTCTTCTCCTTTCTGGTTCCATTGTCTATTAATTTTGGTCGTCTAGAAATCTCTGGACTTCTGACGGGTCGATCTCTTGTTGGGTTCTGCTTCATTGCCTTTAAACCTACCATTATTCATACTTTGAAATGTAGAATGGCAGAGAGTAACGCAGTCGCCAGGGTAGATTTGAATTTTATCCTCCATTAAGAGTTTTTGTACTTCTTCCTCGTCTTCTTCTCCTGTCTTTCCTTTGAATGCCCATTTGCATTTTCCTTTTTTAATTGCCTTAATAATGTCGTCTTGTTTCTTGCCTCTCGGGAGGGGGGAGCATTCATCGCTGTAGATTTTAATTCCTGTGATTCCATGCGTACTATTTTGTCTCCTTCATTACTTTGCACTGACATATTTGAAATTGCGTTCTCTTCAGTCGTGTGCTCCCCATTGCTCTTTTGTGCCGACGCTGAGGTGACGTTGATTTTAAGGATTTCAGATGAGGAGAGATTGTCAGGGAACCACATCTTCTTCATTCAATTTTCTCTAGCATTGTATTGAGTGTCGTAGCAAAGGTGCCCGGTTTCCAAATATTCATCATATGAGCATAGATTATTTATGTGAGCACTTCTGTTGATGCCCCTTGTAGCACAGTTAGATGGGTATGTGCTTCCTGAATTTGTTTCACAGTTGATTTAACCACTCCTGCGTATGTTGCATTTCTTCTAGTTTCTTCTTCGTTTTTCGCTTCTCTTTCCTTTCGTTCTATTATCTCCTTTATGTCGGGGCATGCCATTGCCATAGTCATATGTGGCCCATGACAGTTCACGCATTTGTTAGTACTTTCCTTGCACTGTTTCCATTCGTGGTTCTTCTGTCCGCACTCAGAACATACTGTATCTTTCTCAGTGCATTCACGCGTCAAGTGGCCCTCCATCTTATAGCAGGGGAAGCACATTTGAATATTAATATGTTTCTCGCGCTCCATGTTCTCTGGTGGAATTCTCATGTTAAACATGAGCAGTCCTTGTTGAAATATCTTTTTGCCATATCTGTTGTTGCACACAAAGTTTTAAAGACATGTGTGTGTTTTGCCAAATTTAATTATTTCATTTATTTTTATGCCTTCATGATTTTTTATATATTTCTTCTTTCATTTCCTTTTTTTCAATGGAAACCCACCCAAACTTCGACTTACCTGCATATGATACTTCTGTTTGCAGTTATCTGGGGCAGGATTTTTGGCATTAGTCGTATTCTCTTTAGTGTCTCTATTCCTTCCTGGGACACTAATTTTTATACTTCTTTTTCCTTACTTGCAATTACCACGTAGCCATTTGGGATGTCGATAATTACATGTTAAATAAATACCTTTTGGGGTAAAATCAAGGGAAATTAATTGTTTAATTTTATAAATAGATCGTTAGAAAGGAAAAGCTTTCATCTGATTGTTCTGAAAGTTAAGACCTCACTTTCGTAAGCCAGTCAGAAAATGTTCAGTTAACTCAAGTAAGTGACTTAATACCGGTAAGGAATCTGAAATTTCTCTATTTAATGTAATTTTAGCAAAAACGTAAAATGAAATATTAAATAAAACTATCAAAACGGATGCCTAAGAATTTATTTAAACTATTTCTATATTTTTTAACTTAAATGTGTCGGTTTTTCTTAAAATCCAAATTTAAAAAATAGATACTTTCAAATACCAGTATGGAAATGGCATCTTAATACAGTTAGTTTTTTAAAAACTGGTATTGAAATATTAGTATTCACCCCTAAATTTATTTTTTCGGTTTAAGGTATTCCGAAAGAAACTTATTAACTTTTGAAAACTTAAACACCATACTCTACTAATTTCAATGGGATTAGACTCTAGTCTTCCGGAAGTTTTATTCGGTAATGCGTTTCAGAAGTGCGACAAATTCTAAAACAAAGACACTAAACAAACATAGCAAGTAATAATTAATGAACTACCAAAACAACATCAAGCGCGCACAGCATAACCAAATACATTAGCTAGTTTGAAGACAAATGGCTTGAACACCAAATTATATATATTATATATATATATATATATATATATATATATATATATATATATATATATATATATATATGTATAAACAAAATGATAAACAACAACGGAACTACAAAACATAAAAATTTGAAAGCGATAGGCCTGATCACCAGGCTCTAGCATCACTTTGCACCCTACCACACTTCTTTCTCTTTTCACCACTAGTCTACTTTCCGCTGTCTATCCACACACCCTTTCTATCCCCTCACCTGCATACTCTTACATACCTGAGTCAACAAATTCCATCCTGTGCCATAATGCCTTCTAGAACTTTACTATTAATTTTAGCTTTAATTGATACTGTTTTCTTTTGTAATTAGTTGGTTTAGTTCGGCCTGCATTTTTTTTTCCTTAGGGGATGTAGGTGAATTGTTGTACCGCATTTTCTAATTTACTCATTTATGTGTTTGATTAATATAGCTTTTGCCCTTAATTCGGTTGTGCAGATAGTGAAGGTTAGAGTTGTATGTCTGGTGGTAGGGATTTATCTAAAATCGGCTGTTTATTTCGCTAGAATTATTCTCTTTGTCTCTTCTTTAATTGTTTCTCCAACCTTTATTCTGAGGTTTCAGAAGCATTCTATTTGGATGGAGTTTACTGAGGTTGGATGGGAGGGTGCAATGGGAGTCACTCTTGTGCTCCATTTGAGGCATGGAGTGGTAAGGATGATATCGGATTTGATTACCACCCTAACTGAAGCCCATGTGGGGAAATCCGGGCCGATCCTTATAGCAGCCCCTCTTTGCATCATCGGCTCTAAGTTTTTTTTACCTGCGGCATTTATTGCGTGTGTATACTCCGAGTGTGTGTTTTGTTTGGGCACTCAAGTCCCCCAAGAATATTACGTGTCTTCCTAGTCCAAATATTTTGAGAAAATTGCAAATAGGTGAGTAACATCGTCTGGTTGGTTGGTGCCCCTATTACTCCAAGTGCCCCAAGCATGATTTACAGTTCTTAAACCATGTAGGATTCGCCTAATCCTTTTTTCTCGTTGAGCAGGATGCATTTTCTAATCGTAATTATGACCCAGTCGAACCTTTCTCCTGTTTCACTCTTTGCGGGGGTTCTATAATGGCTATTTTCAATTCGTGCTACCCAACATCCAGTTCCCCCTCACAAATCACGATTATGTTCGTTTCTTCTGGTGTTGTAGAATTGCAGCGCCATTTGGCCTCTATTCCTTTCATTTATTTTAGTTATTCTGAGTTCATTGGTTTTTACCTCCATTTTGAGTTGTGTAGTGCTCTATGGACCGTATTATATAGATTAAAAGCTCTCTACCCTTATGGTAGCGACATGTTCATGCTCTGTATATATGGCCTCGAATAGTTCTTCGGCTTCTTCTTTGTGGAAGTTTGGGGCGCAGGTCCATTTGTATGTTTTATTAATCCTTGTCGATGTTTTTGTCTTCGTGGGAATTTGGTCATTGGAGATGCGTAGATTTAAAATCCCAACCTTTTCCCAAGATATACAGTATATAGCCCATATCTTTAATATTTTGCTCGGTCTCTGGGCAGAGAGCTCGGGAGGAGGGCGTACCTCAAGTCATATCTTCCTAACTTCGCGTTTTCCTTTGTCTCTGACCAATTCTTGTATGTTAAGAGTGAAGTAAGGATATAACAATTCTTTCTAATGCCAATTACTATTTTTACCACCTAATTAGCGGCTCGTTTGGACCCCTATTCCCCGAATAGTTGCGACTAGTTTATTTAAATTGTGGTGGGTGGTGAATAGGTAGCTACACTCCGATGTTACATTTTTGTGTAGTTCTCTCTTTGAGGGAGGATTTTGAGTGAGTAGAGTTGTGACTCACCTCGGCAACTTGAGTCTTTTTTTCCAACACTCGTTCCAGGTGTGAATTTCAGCGGGGTTTTTTTGTTAAAGTCGAGGATCTGTTTTAACATCTTGCCACAGTTAAGTTACAAACTGATGAATGGAACTCAGAACCTTCAATTATCATCCTATTTATAGAATCTGTCCGGCTGGTAAAGTAGTAACCACTAAAGAGACCATCTCACAGGAGTGATTCACCAGTTAAATCATTCTCCATTTTGAGCTCACGCTGTTATTTCTAAAGAATATTTTTAGTTAAACTCAAATCTCATCCCTTAATAGCCTAGGATCTTCTTGGTTTTGAGAGGATTTTATTAAATAAAAGCTAAGACTTAACAAAGTCTGGCGATATGTATCCTAAACAACATATTAAAAGTCCTATGGTATCCTGCGTCTGTGATAGCCACCATATTACGATTCTTTAAACATTCAATATCTCATAAAATAATCGTTTTATCTAAAAATAGCATTTAATAAAGGTGGTTCAGCACTGATTATATAACAATTACCATCGAAATCGAAGCAATTAATATATTATCAAAGACAATTTCCATAGCACTTGTGGTATTTGAGAAAAAATTCCTAAACAATTGTTTTAGAGAAAACTTTATCCTTGCCAAATATTTGGACGAGTTTACACTTATATTAAAAATAAAAAAAGATAGGGAATATAAACATAAAACCAACATGGCAAAAGGTCATATATACCATATCAAGGGTTGGGTTTTTTTTGTAGCATACAAGGATAAACTAAACTATCAAACATTCTGCCTAACGATGTTGAAAGTGATTGCTATTAAAAATATTCATAATATTCTTCTTCTAATTACAACTAAATTACAGTGAATAAAAGAAAACTTTCCAAACGATCAAATTTTAGTCTCTTTTATTTAGAACCGATCAGATTGCTAAAAAAGAATGGGCTACATATTAATAATAGATGTAAAACTTATCATCTGTACAAATAAGTAATACATAAATATTACATGCACATCTTTCATTTACAATAATATAGAGTAAAAAATAAATAAAAACTTTACACGATAATTCGTCAGATATTTGTGTTTGTTCATTAATACAAACACACCCGAAAAATGAGAGGACATTTGGCTCTAACGCGGTTTGGGCAATAAATATAAATACTATTCATGGAATTTATCAAAATAATTAAGTTTTGAAATATTTTTGAGCATCACACACTCAAAACATACATACATTAAGGTTATACGTCATTTATCTCGATATCCTCATCAGGATCTTCCTCAAATTGTAATGCATTTTCACAGTGAACACGACCTACATGGATAAATAGGATAAGGCAGCTCTGTGACATTCACAGTGATGCCAGTATCGCTTGCAGCAGCTAGAACTCCCCCAGCAAAGGGGTGGATGGTATGACAGATGACAGAGGTAATAACCTCCTACAAATAAAACCTTGCGAAGAAACGCACCTTTCCGTCCTCATGAGAAACTGGGGCTCACTCCCAGGTCGTCTTTTTCACCATTTTTCCAATCTGCCTTTATCTTTGCCATGGCGGAATAGACATAACAAAGGGTGAAAGTGCGCATTAAACTTTCTTAAACAATAATAATAATACAACTCATTAAGTGTAACAGTCCTGACTAACTTTTCTTGAATGATGTTTTTTACGATTATTATTTTACGAGATATTTAACTTTTCTATTATACTGTTTAGGATACACATCGCAACATTTTGCAAAGTTTCAGCTTTTAAATAATTATTTCTTTAGCCTCTAAGTTTTTCACTTTGTGTGAGTCTTTGGAAAACTTTCGAGATTTATGGTAATAGACTTTTTCCTAGCGGTTCTGTAACTGGAGTGCTGAGTCTGATGCATTTTGGTATTTGCATTTGGAGAGGAGACTTTTTGGAACTACTCATACCTTAAGTATTGGAATTTATCTTTACTTGTTTTCGAGCTTTGTAGTAATAGCTTTTCCCCGGCGGTTCTGTAGCTGCAGTGCTGTATTTTTTGGCTGGCTTGTCTGTTTGATGGGTTAGGCATTCTTTGATGGAGACTGTGTTTAGAGTCGGTTTGTGCCTGTTTGGCTTTGTTCTGTGTTAGTGTATTAGCTTGATTGTATGTTTATTCTTTTTCCTTTGAGGGTTGTTTAGAAGCCAATTGGGGTTATTTAACTCTATCATTCGAAAGAGAATGTAAAACAACATAGGTGTTTCAGATTTCATTAGAATTGCCCGAAAAGTTATTATGTTATCACCAAACGAAAATAATTTCCGGCCTAATTTGGGAGGACCTTTGGCAATTATATCATTTGAGAGAGAATGTAAAGCAAGAGAGGTTTCAAATTTCATTAAAATCAGCCGAATAATTACAATGTTATTACCAAAAGCAAAAAAGCAAAATGGGGGCCGACCGACCGACCGACCGACCGACCGACTGACATAGTGAGATATTGAGTCGCCCGCGACTAAAAACACGTTTTGAAATAAGATACGAGAGATAAGAACGTGCGCGAGGCAGGACAGGAGGAGGTCGGAGATTAGTCTAAAACTTAACAAAATACGGTTTAACTTCTTTGATACATGAAATTAATTAACACGATTTTCACTAAAATACTGTAAAGGTTTGTAAACACAGATGCCACTAAAATGAACTAGTAACTTAAATATATATTTGAACAGGAACAAATGTTAAGACGTCTTAATAACAGAAGAGAAAGTGAGTGAAGGAGAGAAAGAAAGATAGAAAAACCATTAGAGATAGGCAGAGAATTAGATTGAGACCGAGAGAAATAAAGAAAACAAGAGAGAGAAAAAAGAGAGAGGGAGTGAGGGAGGAAGGGGTGAAGGAGGGTGTCGAAGGCGAAGGGGGGGGGGAGAGAGAGAGAGCAAGAGAGAGGGGGAAGGAGGGAGAAAGATAGAAAGAGTAAAAGGAAGTAAACCAAAGAGAGAAGGAGGGGTGGAGGAAGAAAGAAATATAGACAGACAGATAGAAAGAGAGAAAGAAAGAGAGGCGAGTGACATTGAGAGAGGGAAGGAGAGAGATTTTTTTTTTTAGGAGCCAATCTGGCGACTGCCCACTTGGGCATAAGTCGCCGGAATCACGACTGGAAGGAGGGAGAGATAGAGGTGGGTGGGAAGGAAGGAGTAAGGGAGATATAGAGAGAAAGAGAGAGAGATTGTGTGTTTGTATGTGTAAATTTTAACTTGTGATGAACCTTCTCATTATAATATTTCCGATAAATGTGCCGACTCGTGTCTGTTAAACTTCTGTATTCCTCCATCCCGAATCTCATTCCCCTGGACTATACCCTGTGAGGTATTTGGCAGAAGACCAAGAATATCCCTAAACCAAAGGGTCAAATCCCTCAAAGCTGTCATCCTGGAAGAGAGGGGTAAGATGTCCGAAGACATTCTAGTCACCAGCTCTAAATAATGGATGTTAGATGAACTAAAATGTTAATTCCAGATCATACATGCGTTGTGTCAAAATCTCTCCTTCTTAAGTAAATGACAGATTAAAAATCTTGCCACTACTTTTCGTCAACATTGGTGCTCTGCCAATCACTTGAAATTGACGACCACGGACCTTGCCACTTTCTTTCCTTCGGTGGACACCAACACTACCTCAACTAACGTCAATAAGTCCCTACACTCCCTAACAAGATTGCTGTATCGTGTAGAAGAGTCAATGCTCTTACAAAAACTGAACCCAGATGAATGGGACGTCCTTCTAGCCCCAGTGTGTACCCTGCAAGGAGATATCAGGTGTTGCATGTGCCTCCCTATATGTTCGGATGATTGAGTGACCTCCAAGCCCGAATGCCCGGTAATGATCTGCGGCTAAATATCTTAGACATATTTTCAATTCCTCTATCTTCACTAATTTATTCATTATCTATCTTTGTAAGTTTTATATGGAAAATTCTATTGTTGGTTCTTCCTTTCAAATTAATTACAAATATCGAGTCTCTACGTCATTTTCCCTCATCATCTGCAGCTGCGTTGAAAACCATTCGGCATTTCTCCCCACCTCTTATTGGTGACGACAGTTCCTTTGTTCTCCGATGATATAATTAGAGTGAAATAAAACACGGGTGAGTCTGTGAGAGACTTCTAAGGGATGTTGGCGCTCGTTGTAAAGGAATGAACGAATCTTCCTAAAGCCACCTTGCATGCGAATGTTTGAAGGAACTCTTCTTTAGTAATCCGCCGAAGGCTTATAGCGCCTTCATCACAGTATTCGGCAAATAAACTTTGGAAGTCTTCAACAGCCATAGGAATACGGTCATTGCGGTGAGGGTCTCCCTTAATATACACCTTTGGCTAAAAGTATATATTGAGCGCCCCTCATGGATTTATATATTTAACATATGTAATAAAACCTTTTTAATCTACCATATCATTCATAAATATGTATGATAATAATGAGTATTTTGCTAAAATATTTGAATACTTTAAGATATTTGAATTAATTGATATTTTAATATATGGTGTATGTCGTGGTATAGGAAGGACTGAGTGATGGTGTTCGTACGTTTAGGTTGGTTACGTACTTCAAAACTCCGTGATTAAGTTTTCTCTTTAAGAGTGCTATATTTATTATGATTATGATTATTATGTTAATCTTTGAGGGTTCCTAGTGCTTTGCTCAGCGTTTCGAGGATTGAATCAAAATTGTTTCTAAGAAAACTAGACCATTAATTAAAAACATGAACCAAGATTGAAATTTAACACACAAACTACACAGAAATGAATTAAACAAATTTAAGTGAGGCTTACTAAATTACACAATTGAATTTACAGTAATGGTTAACCCAAAGCTCACTTTAATATCAAATGCAAACTGACCTTAAACGAAACAGATACCGGGGTTTAAATACCTTTCGAGATTCCTACGAGAATCGGGTTTGAGGCTGACCTTGGACTCGATTGTTATGTCACCTCAAGAATATTGTTTCCGACCGACGCGTGGATCGGCCTTTCCAGATGTGTTCTGAAGGGGGAAATGCTTTAAAACCACAGAGGAATTCAGAGCGTGTGACAGATGGGGTTATGCACGTCTTCTGGATGAAATGATCTCATCACAGGATAGGAAAAGAATGTTTGTTCTAATCTTCGGGTTACTCTGGGAATAATTCGCACTGGCAAACGATGAGCCAAAGCGTAAATCCTTTGACGCAGGGGAGTGCTTGAGGGAGTTCACTTTGGGGTATTCCTCAAGGGTGAGGACTATCTCTGTGTTTTGGAATACACCAGGATAGAGGGTTTCTTAAATCAAGTTAACTTAAAGTTCGATGTGACCACCAGGAATTGGCTCAAGAATGAGCTTATTCTAAGTCCCTCTCGCTGGTTTGCCGGGCACTTTGCCGGTCTTCGCTGTCTAGATATCTCTAACAATCTACCTCTGACAGGCTTCTAAATTCTGTGTGACCACTAGGAACTAGCTTCGGATGAGCTTCTTTTAAGTCTCTTTTGATGGTAGCTGGGCCTCTTGCTGGACTTAGTTGTATCGATGACTAACGTAATCTACCCCGTTTTTCCAAAGTTATCGGCATATATACTTTGCCACCCCCACTAGGGGTAGAAGGAGGAGGGGGTGCTATGGACGGCTGCATTATGGTTTGTACTCTAACGGATTTTCTCAGAGCGTCTTTCAGCTAGCACTAAGGGAGACCTTCTGACTTTAGGACGAAGCTCCTCTAATTTCGCATATGAGGTGAAATTGAATATCAACTCTTAAGGGAAATCTTGCTATTTTAACCAATGTTAGGCTCACCGGGGTCCAACATGAGATGATTAGAACATTATTTGGTTTTGGGGCGGCCTTTCAGGTTCTCCTCGCGGCGAAGGGAGAGAGGGTGGCAGGTTAAGTGGTCTGGCTACGCCGCCAACAAAATGCCAGGAAGTTGTGGTTAAGGACCGGAGGCTCAGTTAGGAGGGTGGGATATTGATTACCCTACATTCCTCCCTTCGAAGAACTTAATGGAGAGAACTACAGTGAAAAACAAAATCTAATAACTAAACATCATCGACAAAAGCAAACTTGCCTGTCTTTCACCATACTACTGATTATCACTGCTAACTGAGGTCAACTGTACTCTTAACTTAAGTTTCTTTGAACTTGGGTGCACACGCACGCGCGTACAAAGGCAGGGGATAGGCGTAGGCCTCGCGAGCCTACTGGGGTATGTTTCACAACATTCAATTTAACATACAAACAAAAAAAAAACTAAATAATCGATTACACCCAAAAAACATGAGCTTTGCTCGAAAGTGGTATCTAACCAGCTACTTCCTTACATTTTTAAACTTTAAGAACTTAAATACATACACTAAATACGAACACACACTAAAATGAAAAATGGTTTCAAGATTAGCAGGTGCTGAAATAAACCTCGATTGGTTTTCGACTCAGGTTATACAGCGACTTTACCTTATCGGCACCTTTGATATAATTAATATTAAAGTGGTGCTCGATGACCATTACTTTACCGCGCATGAGTCGGCCTTTCGGTTTATGGGGTCTACTCAAGTATGTCACAAACTGGTAATGGTATTCCAACCTACTCGAACTACCCTTTTTATGGTAACTGAATAATTTTAATCTTATCCTCATGGCTAGAGCGGCCTATTGCAGGGTTGCACAAAGGATGGGCACCTGAGTCCAACAGTCATCCTTTCCAAAGGTACACTGGGAGATCGTGTCTGGATGGGATCTAATGTGGTCAGAAAAATTTTTCCTTACGGGATCGTTAATGGGCGCGGCGATCACGACGACTTGGAGTTTTAATGGTAACTCCGTGGATGTTTCGTTCTGGGGGAAGACTACTGGGGTTAGGCGATAATCCTTATTGGCTTCTACCATCTGACTCGGTTTACCTGGGTAAACCGCATTTCCACTTCCTTCTTCCTCTATCGTCCCTCCATTTGGCTGGGTTGTCATCGTAGGTACTTCCTTAGGTACACATGCGTGTACCGCTTCCCTACTTACTTCTTCATCCATCGTTACCCAATTTGGCTGGGTTTTAATCGAAGGTACTTTCTTAGTAGGTCCAGGCCGGGATAACCACCTCGACCTACACCTGATCCTTGCTCGATGCCCATTCATGTGCGAGCATTCTTTTTTTTCTCTCTCTCTTCCCTTTCCGCTTGGGATAGTTCTCTTTCCATCTGTATTCTCCTTTCTTCTACTTTTCTTCCTATCTTTATTCTTCTTTCTTCTGCTTCTCTTTCCCTCTTTATTCTTCTTTCCTCGGCTTCTCTTTCCGCTTGTGCTAGTTCTCTTCCCCTCTGTATTCTTATTCCTTCTGCTTCTTTTTTCAACTGTATTATTCTTTCGTTTGTTTTACTGCCCCTTGGTATTCTTCTTTCTTTGGCTTCTATTTCCCACTGTACTCTTGCCTCTTCGTCTTCAATTTTCCACTCTCTACTTCTTTCTTCGATTTCTCTTTCCCAATCTTTTGTTTCTTATTCGGTTTCTATTCTCAAAGGTTTGCATAAATTTTCTCTTGCTTTTTGATATGAGAAACCTGAAAATCACAACCATTTTCCCCTATGATGTTGGAAAGAATAATCACTTGGCGCTTTCAATTTTGAGCTTTGAAATCGGCCAAAAACACCAGTACCGGAGTCCCTTGAATCATGTTTTACACTGTAACATTTGATCTAAACAAGAGAGAGAAACAAATTAGGTATCAAATGAAGAGCATAAAATTAATAAGTAATAATAATTAATATCATAATCATCTCTCCTTTTTCAGGAAATTACGGACTCAATCAGAATCAAGAAAACCATCTCCAACCGTGGGTGCACAGTAAATATCTCAAAACTTCTACATCCTGTCCATAGGCGAATCTCAACTAAGCCATCTACCAGATATCTCAATGAAACCTTCTTGGTTGAGTACCTTTCAGTTTTCATTAATATACTGCAGCTTCCGGCCAACAGACAGGCCTTCCAGTATTTCCCGAATCTTCAGAATTTACCGGAAAATAAAGAGAGGCCAAAGTTTCAAGGCTCTTATATGAAACAATTAGGTCTTTCGTTCCATTCTGATAATGGCTAGGAGCAAGACATTGACCAAGTACAACTCAACGAAGCTCTTCATAAAAATACATTAAAAACATCGTGCTCTGGTGAAAACGAAGCACTTAACTGTGGATGAAAAGGATATTTTGTGCTGGAAATAGAAATCTGTTTGATATATATATATATATATAGGAGCTCCAGATACAATCAATGAAATACAGAACAAGAGATTGTTATCACGGGAGAATAAAAATGAGGATATCAGGTACTAGGAAGTCAAAAAGACTGAGAGAACACATCATATGTCTGGTCATGGCAATATTTTTGAGACAAGATCCCTGCAGCAAGTAGCGAGAAATGAAACACTGCAGCATAGACAAAAACCAGAGCCGGCTACAGAGAAATTGCCTTACTGACATCATTTTTCTTGGAAGAACGCCTCCACGAATATATTCACTGGAATCGACCAGGCACCATGCTTCAAGTCGTGGGTAGTAATTGAATAGAGAAGAGCGAAGTAAAGCGAATGCAAGAGTGGGAGTGAGAGAGATTTTATGGGATGTGTAAGCGTGGCCCTATATGTGGTTTCTTAAGTCGAAGGGAATGCTTTTGCCTGAGAGAATGGAGACTTCGGCTTGTAAGCGAAAACCGATCGGGCATCTTATTTATATAGTGACATCCATTGGTTTATTTATAGCGGAAAGAAGCTTAGTTATCAGTGTAGGATCGTCTGTCAGGGTGGAGTCTTCTTCCTCTGGTAAAGAAGTTATCCGTTGGATAGAACGTCGCTAGCGTAATAGTACTTCGTCATCAGAGGTTTGTTTGACCACCTGCATTTAAGTTTTAGTTACCTTCCTGGATCATTTCTCAAGAAAATTCTTAATCCCTACAAAATGCCTCAAAATTACCAATAACTCAAATTTCCGTTGTAATTATCTATTTTTAACCAGAGAATACAGACAAACGAATAGCATTTTATAATTATTAACGTTAGTCCAAGGCTCTGTTCTAAAAGCAATCACTGAATATATCGAGACCTAATAAAAAAGTATCCTGACTTCATTTTTTAATTCTAATTTAGCATTTAATCTAAATTGAGGTTGCTTCCTTCAAAATAATGCGATACAGCTGCTAAAAACCTCTACCAAAGTCTTTTATCTTCTAAAACCCTTCATAGTCAATTTTAGGAATAGAATCTAGATCTGCCTCCGAATTTCCTGCATCTTCGATTTCACTCGTCGGACTTCGTTTTTAAATAACTCTGACGTTTCTCTAGGGATGATTGACGTTTTGGTTCCACAGCAGAGCCGTAAATCCAGCTTTCGTCTTCAGTTACGATCGATATTATCTAAAACTTTTTCGTCAGTTTTTAAATTTTCCATAAACTCCGGGTGAAAGAGAAGGGCTAAATAAAAAATATATATATACAATTAAAATATTTTAATGAAATTAACGACATAAATTCACAAATGCTACCCAAGTAATTTCGTTATATATTTTTACCTTTGCCTGACTAGATTTTTAGCGACACGCGCCTTCTCAGGATTTTTCAATCAAATCTTATATATAGAAAAATAAATATTAGCATTTCTAATGTGTACGTTATTTTCATTTCTTGCGGCTGCATTTCGCACCTAAAGACAGCTCAATCCCATCGTGAATGAATTCAGCAAAATATGATATTTTTAGCCCATTAATAAAATATCACCAGTGTATTTTATTTTCATTAATGACACCCCACTTTACTAATCGTGTATTATAGGTGAAAATAGACCCTTATTTGCCTATATGTAGATTGTCCTTTAAGCATGCCAAAGAACTTTTCATCAAAATGCTAGATCTGGCGAAGCACCAGGTCTAGGCGTCGCTTTTTTTAAAGTGGAGTGTGGAGGAATTATGGGTGTACAACCTAGTCCGTGGGTCCGTACACGTATAAATAGGCGGCCGAAAGCTGCGAGGCCGCGAGGCTCAAACAAAAGGTGGTGTAAGCGAGAGCATGAAGTTTGCCTTAAAGAGTTCGTAAAATACCGGGATTCATTCAAGGTTATTTAAAGAGACTACCCAAAAATAAATGATTTAATTACAAAAAAAGGTAATCACAAAATATATACACGGGTCAAGATTGAGGTATTATGCAATTGCAATGTACAGATTGGAAATGGACTAATCCAATAGGGAAATGAAAATGATGCTCGGTAATTAACAAATAATGGACAGCGGGGAGAGAGGGAGTCTCATCTTAGTTTTCACTATTTTTCTCCGTCTCTATATCTTACATTTTCTTTCTTAAGCTTTCAATGGTCGTCTTCCTTAGTGTCGTGATGCCAATTTTCATTTCTTTGGGCCTTTAAATGCATCCATTATATCACGTGTCATGTGATTTAAGTTATATATATATATATATATATATATATATATATATATATATATATATATATATATATATATATATATGATTACCAAATTCCTTTTCGTAATACTCATGATTTCAAATATCACTTCTCTTGACTAGAGAATTTGCACCCTCAAATAATAGTTGCGATCAAGAAATTTGGGTAGATGAATATTCGGTCCAAATGAATATTTGCGTTATGACGAACGGATCGGAAGGGCAGATTCCTCTCGAAAGTTTGAAATATCAAACTTCGTATCTTCGAGTTCAATGACCATTTCTGTCAATCAATCTCAAATGATTTCTAGTAGTACTATCCTTTCGCTTTTCAAATGGAGAGTTGCCCAAAGATATAAAAACGTGAATATTGTCAAGTTCTTTAATTCTTTGGAATCCATGATTGATTGATTTATTTATGTATTTAATCTATTTTTAGGTAGAGAAAACTCATGGATTATTGGTAAATCATGGTTGAAAAGTAATAAGACCTCTTTCTTTACTAAACACATGTTAATGTGTTTATGAACTCAATTAATCTTTGATAGAATCTCTTCTTTCCACCAAACAAATTTACAAGGATGCGAAGATTCTGATTCATGTATCCTTTAGTGACACTTTTTCATAAAAGCACCAATTGTTTTAGACGCAGACCAAATATTATGAACAAATCTGGATGTGTAGCCATCGGCTAACTGCGGCCGTGGATGCTGAGAAAGACTTAGGTGAATGAGAAGTACTAAGTAACTGTGCAGGGGAAAATGATTGTTTGAACCTGCAATGTTGTGCAAACATTATGTTGCATGTTATTGCTAATGTATGGTAGCACGTAACAACAATGAAAGGTGCCCATGTGTTTCAAGAATCTTATTATCGATTTATTAAATTATTTATAAATTTGCATAACAACCATGAAAAACATCATTTTAAATGTTCCAACTCATTTGAACATGTCCTAATTCACTTGGATTCTGACTTCTCTTTTCATACCACTTTGTAATTTTCCATTTCCAGAACAATGTCAAAGAGCTTCAAACTCGTTGACCATCTTGGTGCAGAAGCAGAAGCAGCTCGGTCTACCTCCGCCAGGCAAGCAACAGAGACAGCTGGTCAGTATGCTTCATATGCCAAGAAACGACTCAAGAGTCGCTGACAAGTCCATTCCAGAATACACACCAAGACAAGTTAGGCAATTAGAGCATTCTCGCCGGACATCTGAAAAGGTCTATTGAGCTTAGATTGCTCCCCAAATATTTTCTGTTGAGCCGATTAGATGAAAGCAATGGCGTTGAAGCAGCATTGAACGCCAACAATGCACGATACCACAATACCTGCAGGCTGAGGTATAACAAAACTAAGTTGGACAGAGCTAAGAACAGGCACCCGGAAATAGGGCCGACGAAGAAAGGGAAAGTTTCTGTCCGCAAGCGAACTCGATATCAGTAACGATCATCAAGTACTGAGACAAAACAGCAAGAAGTGTAATCCTTCTTATGCGCGTGTCAAGTCATGCGCACTGATTCTGAGCGACATGGACCTCCTAAAGAAACTGAACGCTGGGAACATGGTAGCACAAGAGGTCAAGTACCACGGAAATTGTCTCGTGAACTTGTACAATCGCGCACGGAAGATTAAGAAAATGGCAAGCAAAGGTACAGACGATAAACACGCAATAGAAGGACTTGCGTTCGCAGGGTTGGTGGTGATTATTGAAGAAGCTCTAATGGATGACGGAACGGACCAAGTCTTCAAACTTGCTGAACTGGCGCAGTTGTACAAGTCAAGGATGGATGAACTTCGGGTCAAGCATGAGGGCCGGGGGCACAAGACCCGTCTCGAGTAAAGACTGCTTGCTTACTTTCTTAATATGTGCCCCCGTAAGGGGCGCGGCGATTTGCCATCCTGGCCGCCGTGCTGATGGGACTCAGCACCCCGTCCGACCCCAGCTTAGCCTCTTCTCCTTCCTTCAAAACACTTGTTTCCTCTCTTTTCATACAACCTCTCTCACAACTTTCAATGGTCAGCCTCTAATTTCACAGGGTAGATGCTGACCTTCTTCTTAAGTCAACCGTCCTGGAACGGGGCTGAGGGGGTAGGGGACAATGTTCCCTAACCCCTGAGCTCCGGTCTGGGGTGGTTGGTTTTTAACAACCTGCTTTATCCCCACCCATACCTTCCTCACATCCCTTTTCCTCTCCTCTTCACAATCTATATATTTTTTACGCCGTGTTCAAGGTGGAGCCGCCATGCCGATGGACTGCCAGGCCACCAGGCGAAAGGGGTGGTCTTAAATGGCGGCGCCTGGCTCTTCCAGGCTTGTAAGCAACTCTCGCAGTGCGGAATACTGCGAGAGGTGATGCGCGATTGCATCCCGTGTCAGAAAAAGGGGGTCACCATGCCCAATGATGAGTTTAAAAAAAAAACCCAACCCCCAACTTCCCCTATAACATCGACGGAGCCGCCCTTGGGTAGCTCCAGCAAAAAAATGGAGGTCAGCCCCCCCCCCCCTGTGCTTGCTCAGGGGACCCTCCATATATCTCTAACCGGAGAGAGGCTTACTCCTCTCCTTCGCTTGCGGGTGTAGGGGACTCCCCCTCACCCCCTTCTCTGGAGGTGCTTTCGGGTGCCTCCCATTTACCAGCGGCAGTCCCCTCTGTTCTTTCCAAGGGGACTGCCAAGAAAGCCAGCAGGCAACCCTTAGCCAGCCGCTCCACATCAAAGCGGCTCGGTAGGGCAAACCCCCTTAGGAGGGAGAGGGAAGCCAGGCCCCTTCGGTCGCTTCCCTCAAAAGACCTGCTGGCAAGAATACTGAACCTTGCCGGAGACAAGGCCCATGCCTCCCCAAAGAAGACTAGTGATGATACTGCCAACGGAACCTGCGATGTCTTGGGGGGGGGGGATGGCCAACTGGAGGCCTCCCTGAGATAGACATGGTCCTTGAGGAACCCCAGCCTCAGACGGTAGGGCCTTCCATGGGGGGTAATCCTGGCTTGGCGCCAAGCACCGAACCCGCATCCGCCCCGATGCAAGGTCCTCCTCAAATGGCTGGGGATTCTCAGGCAGTACAAGGAGGGGAGGGATCTCCTCCGGATGATGCCCCTGCGACCACTAGGACCTTCTCCATTTCTAAAAAGGACCTGGCTGAGGCCGGTCCATCTGGCCTGGGGGCTTCTACCGGTGGAAGTGATAAGCGGGTTCATTCCCCACCCTCCTCTCCAAAAAAGAAAAGGACGAAAAAGACCAAAAAGACGAGACAGACTCGGGGCTCCTCTCCATCCGCGGGGGCTACGGGGACGGATGGGTCTGCTGCCACTTTGGCAAGCGACCAAGCCAGATCGGCACATCCGGCCGCTCTGCCCCCCACGGGTACGGAGCTCCTGACCATGTCAAAGACGAAAAGTGCACAGGGCGGAGCCTCGATGACATCGGGGCCCCTCATTCAGAGGTTACCTGGCGTTTTTGAGCCCGCTGGCTTCAAACGCTTCCTCGTTATTCGCTCCACTGATGGCAGCATGTTTTCCAAGGGCAACATGATCCATCAGAGGATAGGATTAGCTAGTGCAATTGGTAGAGAGCCGAAGGGAACCCGTTTCTCGGACGGGAGCCTTCTTGCGAATGCGGCGAATCCCGCCGAGGCGGCCAAGATAAATGCTCTTCGGACACTTCATGGCACCCCGGTGAGTGTGACGCCGCACTCTACCATGAATTTTGTGAAAGGAGTAGTTTATGCGAGGGAACTCGTTGACTACTCCATTGAGGACATCACCCTAGAGCTTGCCGACCATGGGGCGGTCAAGGTCGAACGTGTGATAAGAAAACAGGGAAGGGCCTCGAGACCCACCCCTACACTCTTCGTCACGTTCGACTGTGACAAGCTCCCTGAGTCGGTGCGTGCCGGTTGGTACCGCTACCTCGTGAAGGCATTCGGGCCGCTGCCGCGGCGGTGCTATTACTGTCACCGCTTCGGCCATACGAATCGCTCAGGTAGACGTGCAAAGTCGGGGTCACCCGAAGTCTGTGTAAATTGCTCCAAGATCGCACACGATAAGTCCAAATCGTGTGTGGCCAAGCGTGTCAATTGCGGAGAGCCGCACCCTGCTTCTTTCAAGCAATGTGGTGCATATCTCCTTGAGAAAGAAATCCTGGCCGTTCAGGCCCAGGATCGACTCTCATTCCGCGAGGCAAAGGACTTGGTCCTGGCGCGCCCAGCTCTGCCTGGGACGTCATATGCCTCAGTAGTTAGAAAGGCACCCTCTGCTCCTGGCCCATCCAGGACAACGAGCACGGTGGTTTCCGCGCCCATTCGGAGCCCTTCTGCGGGCTCTAACCAACCCGGGCGCTTCCCTGGTAAAGCTGGTGGCAAAAAGGGTTCATACCTTGCCCCGGCTAAAACCAGGGCTCCCCCCTCTTCCCCCACCGTGACCGTTTCCCGTAAAGCGAAACGGCCACGCACCTCCACCGAGTCGTTAGACTCACAGGAGGCAACACCCGAGAAGATTGTCGCTAGGCCATCTTCTGGGGTTCCTAAAGCTGTTGCCCTTAAGGAGGACAGCAAAAAAGGAGCTTCGGCCCCTTCGCCCACGCCCCGAGGTGGAGCGAGTGGCTCGGAAACGGTGGTTCCTCTAAAAGAGGGCCCCCCGCCACCGAAGCCACAACGCCCGCCTAAGGTTTCGAGACGAAGGGAGGATAAAGACTCGCATGGCGAGCCCAACCTCCCCCAATAAGTCCTAAAAAGCTACAGCGTCTTTAGCGCTTTGTCCGGCCAACAGCGCCCAGGGTTCTGCCCCCGGGAAGCGTACGGCCATTGCCGTGAGGGTCTTCAGTTCGAGGAGGGCCCCAGCGTCTCCTCTGAGCTAGGCCTGGAGGGCATATTCCTTAAATGGAATTGCCGTGGACTCCGGGCCAACTGGGAGAAGCTGTGGAGGCTCGTCTCGTCCCGTTCCCCTTTAGCTATCGTTTTGCAGGAGACCATGCTAGGCGCGTGCCCCCTGCCCGCCCTTCCGGAGAATAAGGGTCTTGCAACCCCACCACCGCGGGATGGCCGGGCTGGGGGATGCGCAGTTTACACCCGGCATGATGTCTCCGTTCTTCCTTTCTCTTTAGATACCTCCTTTCAGGCAGTGGCTGTGCAGCTGCACCTGGATAGGAGGTATACTCTGATTTCTGCGTACATTCCACCGTCAGCTGACTTCGACGCGGGGGACTTCCGCCAAGTCGTGGCACGCTTGCCGAGGCCCTATCTCTTGCTTGGAGATCTGAACGGCAGGCATCCTCTCTGGGGAGATTACTCCATAAATCCCAGGGGACAAGTCCTTGCCGATCTGATCAAAGAGCTTGAGATGGGTGTCCTAAACGTGGATAAGTTTACGCATCACTGTCCGAGAACCGCTTCATTTTCTTGCCTTGACCTATCTTTGTGCTCTTCGGATGCACAGCCTTATTTAGATTGGGAGGTGGTCGATGACCACCATGGTAGTGATCACTCTCCCATTCAAATATCATTTTCAGGGCAACTCCCGCCTGACAGACCACCTCGGTGGTGCTTGGCGCCGGCGCGGTAACCTCCATTTCAAGAAATGACTGAATTCTCTATCTCAGTCGAGGAGTTAAGTTCCGTAGATGAGCCCGTTAAGTTCTCCTCCTAGGACTTCTGGCCGTTTTACACGCCGACCACTCCCATGGTGGTCGGACGAGTGTGAAACGGCCCTCAAACAGAAGCGTTATGCCTACATGCGCTATAAGCACCGCCCGAACAATTTCACTGTCGCTGAATTTCGTCGGGCTAGGGCTAGGTTCCGGTATATTTCGAAACACGCTTGCCGCTCTTCTTGGTGGGCATACGTGTCTTCACTTAACGGGAAAGACCCCTTTAGCTGAGGTGTGGAAGCGAGTCAAAAGAATTCGGGGCAAGTTCTCGCAGTAGCCCCCTCCCGTTCTCCAGGAGAATGGGACCGCAATCTCGGACCCCGCGTCCGTGGCGGAATCCTTAGCAACCGCTTTTTCCTCATTCTCTAGCCGTGATGCTGCTCCACCAGCATTTAATGCACGTCGTGATGTCGCGGAAGGCCGCCGGCTGGACTTTACCTCCAGAGGCGGAGAACCCTTCAACGACAAGTTTACTGTGAGCGAGTTGCGTTCCGCTCTCGCTTCGTGCGCGGAAACCATTCATGGTCCGGACGATGTCCCGTACGCCATGCTTCGACACCTGGGTAAGAGAGGCATGGCCTTTCTGTTAGACTTGTTCAACAGAATCTGGGTGGAGGGTCTTCTCCCAGACTCCTGGCGAATCGCTATTGTGCTCGCCTTTCGCAAGCCGGGGAGAGATCACTCTACTCCGACCGGTTTCCGCCCAATCTCTCTAACCTCTTGCGTGTGCAAGTTGATGGAGAAATTGGTAAATGTTAGATTAGCCTTTTTCCTGGACAGCCGGGGCCATCTGTCTTCTGCACAGTGCGGCTTCCGTAAGTTCCACTCCACGTCGAATGCTCTGCTCCGACTGGAAAATGCTGTCTGCGAGGCTTTCCTTCGTAGAGAGCACTATGCCACGGTTTTTTCTTATCTGGGGAAGGCCTATGATACCGCATGGCGATACGGTATCATGGAGACTCTCCACACGATGGGAACGAGGGGACGCAATGTCTATATCTGAATTTTTGCGAGATCGTTGATTCCGCGTACGGGTGGGGGGAGCCCTCGTCTGCTCAAAGGAGCAGGAAGAGGGTGTCCCGCAAGGAAGTGCCCTCAGTGTCACACTCTTTACCCTGAGCATCAACGGCATCACCTCAGTGCTGCCGGAAGATGCTCTCGCTACGCTTTTCGGTGACGACCTTTCGATCTCTTTTGGCGCGGCCCAGATGCCAACTCTGAAGCGTCGACTTCAACAGGCATTGAACCGCGTCTCTCGCTATGCCGAAGCGCACAGGTTTCGGTTTTCTTTGGCCAAGACTAAGGTGGTGCACTTCTGCCGCCATCCACGGCTTCACCCCGACCCAGATTTGTTTCTTAAGGGGGGGCGCCTGGATGTGATTGAGTCGCACCTTTTCCTTGGTCTTGTATTCGACCGACGCCTCACCTGGGAGGCTCATATTCGCAGCCTTAGGGTCTCTTGTACTCGCGCCATGGATATTCTCCGTTTCGTGACGTTCAGCGCTACGGGCGCTGATAGGGCTACTGCCTTACTTTTTTATCGATCCTTTGTTCGCTCGAAGCTCGACTACGGATGCGAGTTTTATGCATCCACAGCCAAGCGTTTATTGCGGAAGGTGGATTCAATCCACCACACCGGCGTTCGCCTTGCGACCGGTGCCTTCCGCACTTCCCCCATTGAGAGCCTGTTGGTCGATGCTGGGGAGATGCCACTCGCTCTGCGCCGCGTGTAGTGCATCACTCGCCTGTACGCGCGAGCTTGGCGCCTCCCTCAGTCGCCAACAGCTCTCACTGCATCCACAGCTGATCTCGATGGTGCCTATGCCGCCGAGAGACGCCAGTCATACCCTAAGCCCTTTGGGTTTAGGGCCAGAAAACTCCTTCGAGAGGAAGATATTGCTTTCGGGCCGGTGGCGGCCCTGGTTCTTTCCAGGACACCACCCTGGAGTGTAAAACATTTGACTATTTGTTGCCACGCCTCTGCTCCCAAAGCTTGTACTGCGCCGGGAATATTGCGTTCAACCTTTTTGGAGCACACATCGTGTCACGCTGGTACCGTGCCAGTGTATACGGATGGCTCAAAGTACCAAGAGACGGTCGGCTTCCACGCCGTATCCCCTCTGTTTGAAGTCAGCGGGGCTCTACCAGGCGCTGCATCTGTCTTCACGGCCGAGCTGGTGGCAATACACCACTCGGTACGGGAGATTACGCGACGTGTCCGGTTCGGAGACCGGATTGTGATCTATAGCGACTCACAAAGCGCCCTGAGTACTCTCGGGGCATTGGAATCTCCGCATCCCCTGGTTCGCAAAATCCGTGACGCCACGGTTTTGGCGAGCCGGGCAGATGTATAGATTATCTTTTGCTGGGTTCCTGGACATGTAGGAATTGCGGGGAATGAGCGCGCCGATGAGGGCGCCAAAGAGTCCGCGAGGACTCTGCGACCGGACCAGCGTTTTGCTCTTCCTCACACTGACTACATGGCAGAAATGCCGCCAGCTCTTCGGACTGCTTGGCAAAGAAGATGAGAGACGGTCGAAGGGAACTTAAAGTTGCGTGCCATTGCGCCGCGACTGTTCCCATGGACCTATCTCCCAATGCCGCAGCGGCTTCAGGTTGCTTTCTGTCGTCTCCGAATTCGGCACACTCGTGTGATGCATCGCTATTTGATGGAGCGCTCGCCTGCGCCCTATTGCAACGACTGCGTCGTCCCCCAGACTGTTCGGCACATTCTTGTCGAATGTCCTAGTCTGGGTGATCTTCGCGCACGACACCTGTCCCGGTACCTGGATGGGCGGGGTCTCTACCGCCTGTCTCTTGTACTCGGGACGAGTGCGTGCACTTTGACTGGTGGACTTGTTGACTTTTGGGGGGAGGCCGGCCTTCTCCCTTTCATTTAACCAGGTTCAATTGTTGTTTTTGTTGTTTTTTTATTGTTTTTGTTATTGCTTTGTAATTTTTATTGTTATTTCTTTTTATTGTTGTTTTCTGTTCATTTTTTTAATGTAGCCTAGAACTAGGCTGTTTGTTTACGGCGACTCATGCCTAAGTCGGCAGTCGCCAGATAGCCCCTTAATTAAAAAAAAAAATCTTAATATGTCCACAGTACCAGAGCCGCGATGTGCTGCTTGCATTTAATGAAGCCCTATGGGATGCCTAGTAAAGACTTGTGAACTGGATGGACAGATAATTTGATGCTGTCCACCTGGCGCGTGCTGCTCAAATTGTGAGACGCTACATCATCTTAGATGCCAAGTTGTTCAACTGGTTTTCTGCAGTATGCCGACAGGATTCCGTGCCACCCATGTTGCTTACCTCGGTCAGTATTATCTTGGAAGGTCCCAAGATCAAGCACAGGAAGAAAGCACAAGAGCATCGGCACTGACCATCGCCCAGTTCCTCAAGTTCAACAGCTTGAGCATCGACGGGCCGCCATAGGCAGTACGCTTCGCCCAGCCAGATACGGCACCAAGCAGGTGACGCCGGGTTTCCTGCAGGATGTCAACAGGACTCCGTGCCACCTATAGAGTGAAGGCACAAGAGTAGCGGCACTGACCATCGCCAAGCTCCTCAAGTTCAACAGCTTGAGCACCGACGGGCCGCCACAGGTAGTACGCCTCGCCCATTCAGGCACACCACCACGCGGGTGAGGCCAGTTCTCGTCTACATCGGTCTTATGTTGCATACACACATGCGCAAGAGGGGGTTTGTCGATAGGCTGTGGTTCCATGCCCTGGATCACACCAACTACGGGCGCTGGATTCCTGCACATCTGCGAGACATGGTGGAGCTGCAGAAGACACATCCTGAAATAGCCCAGGAATTCTTAGTTGGGAACTTCATCGTCCAGAACACGAACAAGCCGTTGTTATCCGCCATCCTCGTCGATCAGTCCCACGAGCTCAACAATGCTACCATCAAAGGAGACGGATGTTCATTGGGCCTGACTGACAAGCACAGCACTCTACGACAGTGGATGGTGGCAGGACCGGAGGTTGCAAGGCTCATCGAGATTTCCAGGATGAAAAAGACCAGGGGAACAGACCACAATAAACAAGGCACCATGACCTGTCAGCAAGTGTGCAGAGTGCTTCCCTCAAAGATGTAGAGTCAATGGTCAACGTGATAGAAGACTTCAGGAATACATTTGAAGAGGAGAGTCAAGATTTGTTGGTACTCGACACCAAGGAGATCCTGCACTATCAGATGACGGTGGCATCCAGTTAGGTGTCAAGAGTGATCTTCTCGCTTATCTAGAAGACCTCAGTCAGCCCAAGTCTGAGGTTCCTTCAACCAGCTGCATCGTCTTAGATGGAGCAGTCATAATCCAAATCTTTAAGCCAGGTACAGCAAAAAAACTCAGAAGAGTATGTACAGCAGATCTTTGTGTCCTACATACTTTCAAAACTCTATCAAGCCACGCGACCGGACCAGATGTGTAACCGCTCCAATACAGATTCGTTGAAAGGTACAGAAAGAGCCAAGCGCATAAAGGAGTGAAAAGAGAGGTCGTGGGTGAGGCAACGATACCCTAGAACTAGGCCAGCTTGCTCAGAGTTGACGAGAACAAGACAGCTGTTCAGCTTCCTCTCTAGCGTCTTCCACGACTCATTTCATGAGCTGGTCATCACTCAAGGAGATGAGGTCTTGAACAAGCCACCGCTCCTAAATACTAGAGCCCTGGCTCCTTGCAACCATGAATAAGCTGACAGATGCATAATGTTGCATGCCGCCCACGCTGCTCACAACGGCCACAAGAAGATACTCATCCGCACAGTTGACACCAATGTTGTTGTCGTGGCAATGCCTCTGGCATGCACCCTAGAGAAGGAAGCCGAAGTGTGGGTGTTTTTCAGCACAAGCAAGGCTTTTTGGTTCTTGGCACTACATGAGATATGGCGGGCTTTGAGCTCTGAGGAAGCACAGGCACTACCGATGTTTCATGCTTTGACAGGCTGCGATGCGGTCTCCTGCTTCGCGATGGCAAGAGGACAGCATGGGCAGTGAAGACAGTTCTACCTCAGCTGACTCGTACACTCACTGACCTATCCACTGCACATGATCATATTGATAAAAATACCATGCACACCATTGAGAGGTTTGTCATCTTGCTTTACGACAGAACAAGCACCACAGCCGATATCAGGAAGATGAGCCTCAAAATGTTTGCCACAAATAATTTTGTCCAGCAGATCCTACCGACCAGTGCGCCCCTGAAGCGGCACTTCCGACGAGCAATATACCAGGGTGGGCATGGAGTCTGGCATCAGGCCTTAATTCCTGCACCAACATTGCAATCACCAACCGACTGGGGTTGCATCAAGACCGTTGACATTTACGAACCTCTCTAGACAACGCTTCTTGCATCCAATGTGTGCCGTGAGCTTGTCTCCTGCAAATACCAGAAGGTCTGCATCAAGATGTGCAAGAAGGCCAGGCTGAAATTCACTCCACTGTGTACTTGCGATGGGGAGTGCTCTCAGAACTGAACTCGCAAACTTAAGATATCAGTATTTGATGCCTGATCATGGGTTTCCTTGTCGCCATTTCATCTGTAATTAGCCTAAATATGTTAGTTAATATCAAGGGCATCTCCTAAAATTTGACTAAAAGCGATCTAGTAGATCTTTATTCAAAACATTCAATAAAACCTTCAGCAACAAACTTTATCTAATTTATGTGTCTTTTAGGTGTCTGCTGCGGCCATTTTGGAAAAGGGCCTACCAAAGCTGCCAGGAGGCACTTAGCTAATGGCTCTACATACAGATTTGTTCATAATATTTTGGTCTACCTCTATGCCAAAATTGGTGCGTTTATCAAAAAATGCACAATAGGTTAGCTTACCTGCAGCACTAGAAGAGAAGTATTCGAATGCACAATAAAGAGAGGAATAAAAAAGAAAACTGAAGTGAGCACAGGATGAAGGAGAGCAAAAGGGGGTTCAGGGAAATAATGAAAGAAAGGAAAGGAAAGGGAAAAATTAACCAATTCAAGTAAATAAGCAGTAAAAAGGAAAGGACTTGTTCGTGCAAAGGAAGCAAAGGAGAGAGCGGTTCGCAGGTTGAAAGGCAGGGAAGAAGCAACTAAGGGAGTTTTTGATAGAAAAAAAAGGAAGGAAGGAATCAAATAAGCGTTATTGACAGGAAAAAAGAGAAGGAAGCAAATAGGCGAGATGCTGACAGAAGTAAAGGAAGGAAGCAAGCAATAACTATGAGGAGTTGACCGAAAAAAAGGAGGGAATGAGGCAACTAAGGGAGCTGTTGACAGAAATGAAGGAAGAAAATACTTTAAGAAAATAAGCAACTAAAGGAGCTGTTGAGAGAAGGAAAGGATAGAAGGAAGGAAGGAAGCAAGCAAGCAACTAAGGAGCTGTTGTCAGAAATAAAGGAAAGAAGCAACTAAATGCCGTTGATAGACAAAAGGAAGGAAAATAAGTGAAATATTTTACCTAATAAACGGGAATATTTATTTACTCTGAATAAGAACCAAATGTTCATGACCCGACGAATGGCGGTTCGATGTCGATTAGTAAGAGAGTAGATAAAGTGCTGATTTCACTTTTTCATCTTTGCCGAGTCCTTCCCAGCCTGAATAAGAGCTGGAGACTTGACAGGAAAATTGAACAAATAGTAGAAAAATCTACGCAGGAAAAAAGATAATGAAATAAAAGATTTCTAGCCCAAATCACATCATTATTTTATGTTTTGACCAAAGAGGAGCGGGTGATTGTTTTAGAAACAAATATATAGAAAGTTTACAATTACATAGGTAAGCAAATATAATGCAAAGGATACAATTCCTCAAAGCTATTAATTATACACCACCTTGGAGGCGCGTTTTATCTTTTAGCAGTCAATTAACCCGTTCTTAAAACATTACCTACCTGTATCTCTCTGGATGGTATGTCTATACAGTTAAAACGTTCTTTGTGACCTTCTGAAAGCCATCTTCCACAGTCTCATATATCTGAGGCGACCCCTACATTAGGGAGTTGTGTTTTAGAACCTATTTCTTTTCTTCCCTGTCTCTTTCCATTCATTTGGTGCTCTAGTGATAGTGATGCTCAGACTGGAACAAAGAGAACTCTCTAATAGAGTGGACATGATAAAGTAAATTTAATTTGTTAATCAGAACCTTATGTAAAGTACACAGGAAATAGGTTAGTTAATAGGAAATAAATGGATGCACTTGTTGCCTATCGACCAAATGGTCACTCAATTTGTGAAGGAGAAAAACGTGAGATAATGGGGGAAAAAATAATCAAATCAGAGGATTGTAAGAGCAACCGATGAAGAAGTCCGTATTAAAGAGCACTGGTCCAATTACATATTACAATTCCCTCATGAAATTTCAGTCAAACAAAGAGGAAAATATTCATAGCGATAAAGAATGTTTTAAAACAGAAAGCAAAAGTAAGAAAAGCAATATTTTTGACAGCGTCTGGAAACTACCATAGGTGTAGTGAAATTGATATCCCACCCTAAAAACAGAGGCCCTGTACGGTCACCACAACGTCCTGGCGCTTGGCAGTGAAACCCGATTACTTATCCCCCCCCTCCCCTCTCCCCTCGACTCGCGGACCACCAGAAGGCCTCCTCCAACTACGAGAAGTACGAATCATCAGATTTATGTGCCAGCGAGCATAACAATACGAAAGGAAAGAGACCAGGTGTAATAATAATGGTTAAACAGGAACTATTTCCCCTATGATTTGGGGTCTAATTTCGCGTCATAAACGAAATAAGAGGAGCCGCGACCAAAAGCCAGAAGATGCCTTTAGAGCTAAGTGAAAGACGTTCAGAGAAGAGTCGTAGAGGAGCAAGGCTTAATTCATAAGCCCTCTACCCCCTTCCCCTACCCCCAGTGGGTTGGTGAAGTATACAGATGGATAACTGGAGAAAAAGAGGAAAATCAAATTAGAGATCAACACGACAAAGTCCGGCGGCATTGCCCGGCAATCAAAGAAAAGAACAGAGAAGAAGCTCACGCTGAGCCAGTTCCTGGTGGTCACACCGAAATCAGCTTTTGTATTGAGGCCCAATTTCATACATATCTCGTCAGAGAAACCCCCTATCTCGGTTTGCTACAAAAACCAGAGATAGCCCTCGCCATTGAGGAATATTCCAACAATAAATGTTGTCGAAAAGTTGTGCAAAAGTTTGTCGACTTATGAATGAGAATTTATTTCTTCTTGATACAACGACAGAATATTATAAGGTAAACATAAAATTAAAGGCAAAGTGAAATGTTGGAAAGTAACAAATTTTCCGAAACCTTGCATTTATTAGGAACGCAGTTTGAAATCAATATAATTTTTTTGTATACTTAAGTAGTTGATATAAAAGTGTAAAAGTGACTGAAAAGAAAAATGCAAACTAAAAAATCTACCGATGTACAGACTTGGTCAAATGTTTTGAGATTACGATATTTTTTCATATAAAATAATAATATAAATAATTAAACTTATGTTTGCATCATAATTTGCAGGTGAAATATATCAAAATTTAGAGCCCAAACTCATTTTATTAATAAATATAGTCAATTGATGCGTGTAGTTAATATTTACAATGATATTCTTTGTTCTTCAAGAAAACATCAATTCACTTTGGCTTGCTTGAGACTAAATTTGTGATGATATTTGCACTGATTTTGCTCCATTGGTGTTCAAAAAGCATCCGCAACTGATCAAAATTGGTTGGCTTCTTTTTATCAACGCAGGTTGATCATTATCGCCAAATATTCTCCATTGGATTTAAATATAGCAAATTCCTAGGCGAAGGTCCCAAATATTTAATGTTATTTTCCGCTAAGAACTTTTTTATTGCTTTTGCTTTGTGGAGAGCTGCTCCATCATGCTAAAAATTACAATTATCATACCCAAATTGGTCCCAAATTGTTGGGAAAAGCTGCAGATGAAGCACGTTTTGCTACCCATCCGAGTCAATGGCAGTCTTCTTGAGCAAAATTGTTAGTGATCCAGTTCCTTTAGATGAGAAGCAGCCCCAGGCATGCAGAGCGTCGGGATGCTTCACTGGGCACGACACAGGACTCGTGAAAGTTGCTAACGAGGGATCTTTTAGAAGCTCCAAACAAGTGGAAGGGGAGCTTCATCAGAGAATATCCCTTTGCCTCAGTCTTCAACGTTCCATTTTAATATTTCATACAGAAGTGGAGTATATTCTTAAGGTATTTCATGGTGAGATGAGGCTTCTTCGGATCTCTTCTCGACTTAGACTTTTTGTGAAAAGTCTCTTTCTCACTGTGCTTACTGAAGCGATCACAGCGGTTTCTTTCCAATCATGACCAAGCTCGGCACTAGAGGAAACCCAACCCTTAAGCTAGGACCTTAGGAGGAAGCGATAGTGGTGTTCATTTGAAGTTGTAGGGCGTCTAGAAGACTTCTTCACAGGAGTATTTATAAAGTCATTAATGATCTAAAAGATGGTCTGGTGCTCCTTGATGTAATTTCCTTAGCAATTTCTCATTACATCTCAAGCCACTTTGGTCCAGAGCAACAATGGTTGCACGCTTTTCTTCGGAAAGAACCATTTCTGGAATTAAAAAAGATTCAAACCTTTATTTTCACCCCCAAATAAATTAGGGAATAATTATAATTTCAAAATATCATTGATTTAACCCATATTTCTCATAATTTTACCATTTTGATTGAATAGCAAAGCTCCAGGCAAGGAAATTCACATCCTACAGAAAGAGGACAGAGAGCGATTTTTCTTATTTTTAAAATACTAACTTTTTCATACAATTTTAATAATTTACAGATTAGAATAATTATTCCTATCACGTAAATTTTAAAAACGAATGAAAAAAAAGAAAAATATATATTAGTCTCAAAACTTTTGGCCCTTACTGTATATTTGAACAGATGAAATTTAAAGCTATGTTATCTCATTTTTCCAAAACCCCAAATTCGGTATGTTATATATCAGTAAGGCCCAGATGCATTTCAAATTCGATTTCAATAAACAAATCAACCCAGTACATGAACACAAATTAACATGAAATGTCACCAGCCTTTCTTTGTAGATACTTAAGTGTTGTGAGCCTTACTCATAAAATTTTAGGGCATTACTTGACACAAAAGAAACCTTTCAAATATCCCACTTAGCTTAAACAAACTACTTTATCACACACATCGACACATCCCACCCTTTACGACCTATTAACCAGATAAATATTCATTTTTTATTCAGCGTCATTTTTCCTTTATACCAATCGTACATTAAGGACCCATCCCAAGAGTGAAGAGCCTAAATAAACCTACGCATACCAATAAGATACCTGTCTTCAGATGGTTCATTCCAGAAGACGCGTATCAAGCAAAGAGAAATTCTTCGCTTAATGCCTCTCAAAATATTCCCTAGAGATTAATTATCAATTAAGCTTCAGGTTTCACTCAAACCTTCAGTCACATCTACCAAATTCAATTTCCTGGGTAGACGTTCTTAATTAAATTCTAACTCTAAGCAGTTCTGGTGACATCAAGTCCATTTTCATCACATAGATAAATTTTAGCTGCTTGTGATATGTATGAAGAAACAACTCGAAGATAACACGAGTTCTAAATACCTCATCTCCTAAATTACAGTAAGAACATTTGTACTATTTGTTCCATTAAAAAAAATATCCAAGTTCATGTCTCGATATTTCATCAATCGAACCTTCTGCTAAATTTGCTAATTCTTCATCTACTGACTTCCCTCAGCGCCGCAAAGTCTAGATTAAGAAGTTCTCGGTCTCGTGACCTATTTGACCTATGACGAGGCCTCGTATG
Source organism: Ceratothoa steindachneri (assembly GCA_963969495.1). Classification (NCBI taxonomy): domain Eukaryota; kingdom Metazoa; phylum Arthropoda; class Malacostraca; order Isopoda; family Cymothoidae; genus Ceratothoa; species Ceratothoa steindachneri. Next base: position 190,044,926 of record OZ018324.1, on the reverse strand, counting down.
ATTACCTCTCTGCGCCACCTCTTTTGTTTTACACTGCACCCAAAAAAGAGTGAACTAGAAACTTCAGTCATTAACAAACAAGAACAACTTAAATAAAACTTTCTTCGGAGTGCGCTTTTGATTCACCATAATTGAAATTTTCCATTATCAAGCACAGTACTAAAGTTGGCCAAATCTAAATGGAGAAGTAAAACAAATTAATAGCTCGCAACTATCTTCTTAATCTAATGCGTTTTAGAGGGGGGAGGTAGGACGCGATTACCTAGAAGACCTCAATGTGAGCAAACATTTATTGAGCTAACTGGGCGCTTGGGATCTTTTTTGTATAAGTATCGCGTTTTCCTTTCTTTGAAACAAACAAAATGCGTGTATCTACCCTGTATCTGGGCTTTATTGAGAAAAAACGACTGTTTCTTGATACATCGACAAAACAATCAACAAGCTCTGATGACTAAAGTTATGGGCTCTCACTTATTCTGATTTATGACTTACGACCTTCAAAATTTTCAATAATTCCCGGATCAATCTTGGGAGGACCTTGGCAGTTAAATCACTCGAAAGATAATGTAAAACAACATAAGTGTTTCAAATTTCTATGGAATCGGTCAAATATTTATGAGGTTATTGCCAAATAATTCACCGGCTAACCTTAGGAGGGCTTTGGCAATTATATCATTCGAAAGAGAATAAAAATCAACATAGGAGTTTCAAATTCTGTTAGAATCGACCGAATAGTTATCAAGTTATTGTCAAATAATTCCTCGGCTAACCCTAGCAGGATTTTGGCAATGTTATCATTCAAAAGAGAATGTGAAACAACATAAGGGTTTCAAATTTCGTTAGAATCGTCCGATGGTTAGATATAGAGATATAGAGTCGCAAGCAACTAAAAATTACTGCTTTAGAAACGATACATCTACGACGCAGTTTAAAAAGGCCGCCTTAAGAAATAATACATCGATAATCCAGTTAAAAAAGTCTTAATATGCGCTACATCGACGACACAGTCAACCAAAGGCCGCCTACAGAATCTATACACGGATGGTACAGTCAAACACGGCTAATGGGGCAAAATGGTATTTTGGCGCATACCATAACTGGTATTAAAAAAAAATATTAAAAAATTTATTTTTACTCAAAAATATTACGAAATAGATTATAATTATCCAATATCATTCATTTAAGCCATTTTACCCTTTAGCTGAATTGCGAACTAAAAAGAATTAGTGGGTGCCCACCAGTGTTCAATTTAAGAAACAGAACCAATGCCCAGTCAATCAACTATCAAAACAAAAGTTAATACACTTTTACGCAGCTATCTCACAATTTGATACCTTTTTACGAAAAAAATAATAATCAAGGACTTGAATGCTTTGAAAAATTAGGATTTTATCCGGTAATTTAAGACGAAGATAGCTCCTTAATTTCCAAGGTTTTAGAGCCTTCTAATCAAAAGAAGTTATAGAAGCAATGTTATTCAGCCCATCGAATTACATAGGAATACCTATTTATTCATGCAATTCTGAAAAAATCTATTTTTCGATTTTTTTTTAATTTTTTCTGGTAAACCTGAAGATCCGTGGTCCTGGTCGCATAATATTTCGCCCATGTTTGAATATGTTTCACCTTTTTTGACTAAGTTTGGGGGTCGGTTCGTAGGGAAGGGGCGCCCTGCGATATTTATATAAAATAACGTAACTAACGTTAATTCCAACATTTTTTTTTTTTTTTACAAAATCGCTTTTGCGACTCGTTGGGGAGGGCTGACGTCTTCAATAAATGAATAATGATTTTTTTTTTTATTCCATTTAAGATCACTTTAATCACTGTATATTTATTTTTTCAGCCAAGATTTTTTGGGGGGCACTTTTTGGACTATTTTTATCATTTTTATACATTTTAAAATACTTAGCGCGATCTTTTAGAGGAACTAGTTTTTGAGGGCGAGAGACGAGTTTTAACATGGATTCCTCCTTGAAACTTGACCTAAAAATATTCTCGAACTTGCCGGGTTTTTTTGCGATCGAGAAAAATTAATAACATTTTTATCCGATCATAAATTAATTAAAGTTCAAATTAATTATGAAGAGTGTGGTCAAGCGTTAGCGATCCAAGATAATTTTTCTTTTAAATGTGCTAAAACAAAACGTGATTTTGAGACCGGTGAGAGAAATCACTATTATTTCAAACGTTCTACTCTAAAGGGGACTTTTTTTTCAAAATTACTTCCTCGCTGCTATTTCAGAGCTATAACACCCCCTTCCTCCCACACACACACACACAATAAAGTAAATAAAAAGCATTTTCCATTTTCTTTTTCATTTTGAAAAGTTTGTGGTTAATTTCTGGGATTTTTTAAATGAATAAAAAAATGGCGCCTTGTAGGACTCAAACGCATATAAATATGCCGGTTTGAACGAAACAAACTTCGTCCCAATAGATTTCGGCTGAAAAACCTAAACATTGGCACCTAAAAAAAGGTTAAAGTAGGCGGCGCTATCTTCGTCTTAAATTACCAATCATCCATTACAGGAAGAGTCGTAAGCGAGTCAAGCCTGTTTCCAACTCTATTCCATGCAATGCATACGAAATGCTAAAAATACCATCCTGTTGCTGCTCTTAAGGACTTTAACTCCTCAACGATCTATTTATTTTCCCGAGGTTTCCCCTTAAATTATGCATTTTTATGATTGGAAATGGAAGAACACCTCCCCCCCCCCTCCCTCCCCCCCCACACACACACCCACAAAATAATTTGAGCCAAAAGTCATTTATTTTCTGTAGAGTTTATTTTTTAACTTGCCTGGAAAAACTTAACACGTACGCTAATGACGGAGGTTAATTACTATATAATTTTGAAGCATCTCAAGTGCTACCAGTGGTCCTCTAGTCGGGAGGGAAACCACGCCAGGATATTATGACGTATATTTGTGGTGCTGAAACCACATTATAGAATCGCATTTGACTCAAAAGTACCTCAAAGATTATCATTTTGAATTCTTATATTGTTCTATAATTGGTTCACAGTAAACCAAAATAACATTCCATGTAAAGGAAAATGAATAAGTGTTGTAAAGGAAGCAATGAGATATTAAACCCTTATTTAATTATTAACTCTCAGAATGAAATTGTAGTATTATCTCTTTCTCAATGAAATAAAAATTGTAGCATTATCTGTTTCTTAAAGAAATAAAAATTGTAGTATTATCTCTTTCTTAACGAATAAAAATTGCAGTATTATCTCTTTCTTAATTATTAATAAAGATTCACCGTTAGACTGTTATCTTTAGTCGGCGGTGCTCAGTTCTTTACTAAGAGAAGGCGTTTTCCGGACTCCTGGGAACCGTTACCTCCTTTACCGGCTAGCGAGATTTAAATAGCAAATGTATTTCGTCCAAGAATTCCGGGCCTAAAATGAATGAAAAACTGCAAATTGATGTAAGTGTGTGTATATGCAAAAAGGGGAACAAAAGGGGATGTGCGGACTGATAGATGAAAATAGACAAGTGGTTAAAAGAGAAAGAAGTGTGGTAGGAGGCAAAAAGATGCTAGGCGCTTAGTGGTCAAGCCTATCACTTTCCTAAATATTATTGTCATGTGTTTCCTTTGTTGTTTTCGTTATAGTTTTTGTTTTATGATGATCAATAGTTTGTAATGTTTGTTGGATATGTAATCTACATTTACTGTTGTTTTGTAATATATTACTTTAAATATGTGCTTAGTTTTTATTGTATATTAATTATTTTGTTCTATGTGTAATTCAGTGTTTTTTATTTCTTCTTGTCTTCTTTCCTCGCGTCACGTTTGGTTTAATCGAGTCTTGTTCGTTGTGCGTTGGTCAAAATCGGTGATTTTTTTCTTATACGAGCTTGTTATGTTTTGATCGGTTTGTTGTCACATTTTCTATGGTTTTTCATTCTCCTCGTGCGTGGAACGGCACTTCGTATCCGCCAATCACTAGGTTAGCGGAGCTTGGAAATCTGGCGCGATATATAGCTCTTCTGTTCTGGTTAATCATTTGAATGATATCCTCATTCAGTTCCTGATTAACCAGTTCTTGCATTTTCCGAAGCCGTTCTTCTATGACTTTGTCAATGGGTGTTTTCTCCTCTTCGTTGTGTAGCTCTTCTTGGCGCCTTCTTTCCCGCCTACGTATACCCGTAATTAGGCACACGCATTTATTTTGCAATGTTTGTAGTCTCTTCTTTTGTGTTTTTGAGATAAAAGAGGGGGCGGAAGCGGGATATAGCAACCATAGATCTAACAAGAGCGTTGTAGTTTGTTTTTTTCTTGTTGCTTCCACGTAGGTTTCTAAATATATACAGAGTCCTGACTGCGCCTGAGGCTTTAGAAATCCTATCATCGACGTGCTTCCTGTACCCGGATGAAGTAATTTTCATTTCGAGTACATTGCACTCAGTAGTGTAGGGATAGCGTCTATCCCCCAACATGACATCTGCGAGTAGTCCCCTGCCAATGGGGACTACTTTGAATTTCTCTTGGCTCGTTCGGGTCTTCCATTGTATCTCGAAGTTGTTCAATCTTTCGATTTCTGCCGCTGTCATACGAGCTTGCCAAGGTGCATTCCTCCGTGGACAAGTGATTATCTGGCTGAAATCATCGGCGTATTGAATATTAAGGCAAGAGCAGTGCCGGTTTAAGCCAGTAGCACATGTAGCACGTGCTACGGGCACCTCGCTTCAGGGGGCCCTGCAGGGATGTAAAAAATAGTAATAATTAAGTTTTTGCCCCTAGGCACGGAAGGCCGATACAAAATAATTATTCATTTTTCATGATTTTTTATATTATTCTATATGATATTACTATATATAAGAAAAATATAGAAAACTTCACTAGAGCATACTGCATAATATAATAAGTTTGGCATTATGTTATGGTAGTACACCGAATAGTCCAGGGCTACTCAACTGGCAGCCCGGGGTCCAAATCCGGACTTTCTGGGTGCAGCAGAAATAAACATATATAAATTGAATAGCATGAAGGTCCTGGCGATGGATTGTTAAATGTGTATTTCCTGGACTGACTGGGGGCTAAGTTAGGGGTGTATTATGCATGATGTACGTAACATATTAATTTAGATAAAAGCTTAGTATAGTTTATATTAAATATCAATAACAAAAAATGGGACAAATCAGCTGGGTAGTGATACTGATGAGAAATATTGAGATCGTGGATCAGTGAGATTCTTTCGTTGCCAAATCTACCGAAATATCATGAGATTTACTGAAATTTTGATGAATCTCAGAAATAATTTATCAATTTCATGAATAATTTGCATATTTTTTTCCAAATTATCACCAAATAGTTATAAAAAATACTGATATAATGCTTTTTGACTTAATTTTATCTACATAACATAAATCACAAGAACCACTACATATATATTAAAGAGCGTCTGTCGAATTTTTACCTACCTGGTGATTTTTCTCGCAATAATCTACTAAAATTTCCTCTGCACTATTTGGCAACACTGGACTGAAGAAGCGATTTAATGTCGGTTGAGGCACAGCTGAATCATAGCGTGAGTTTTGTTGTTTTTGACATGACAAATGGTAGTTTTAGGCCTCTTATCACTAGTATTTATGAATAAGCCAGGAGTACGTTGGTAGGGTATTGGGTATAATAATTTATTGTGATGCGATGAGCTAAAGGGGTAAAATAGTTTTCCATCTTTAGAAGCGTTCGCTCTGCTGGTGTATATTCATTAGGTCACGTGTACGTCAAATTGTGGCGTTGCTAATACATTTACAGAGCAATATTCTAGGGATTATCATAACATTAAATAAAGATAAATCTGCAGTGAATGTTGGCCTGCGAATATACAGCAAACTTGACGTACCTTATAATATTTGGGGAAATATTGTATCAAAGCTGTTGCCGTCTGGCGGCACTTATTACCATTACTATCAATATTATAGCTACTATCATTATTAATAACAAAGTAAAATATAATATTTAATTATGTTATTAATATTATTACAATGTTTCTGTTATACTGAGTAAACAGCCGCACTTTCTTTAACGATGTATGTGTTAATGAAGTATGTGTCAACATGAGAAAACTGTATCTTTGTTCATTCATTTAATCTTGACTGAGAATCAAGTTAAAGTGTGGATAACAGCCATCGCATGCGGCAATGGCGAATCGTGAGCGAGATTTGGCGCGCAGATACCCGTCTGATAGTGCTAAAAGGAAAGCTAAGGAGGACAAATTGAAGAAAAAGAGAGTGGCTGTGTCCAAAATTCCAAAGTTGATGACTAATTTCTTCAAGATACAACCTAGTGACATTGACACATCTGAACCTCAAGGTGAACCTTTCCATCCTTTAACATCAGCTTATGAAGGTTTAGTTGAACTTTAAGCTGAGGTAAACAAACCACCCAAGTATGACGAGGATAAGAGTCTCAAGCCTGATAATTTGTAAGAAACCGAAACAATGGTACACAGTAGAGCAGAAGAGTTAAATATAGATACAATTGATACAACACCAGTGTCAAAAGATGATGATGTCGAGAACAAAAACAGTTTTTTGACTGATCTAGGAAGGTGGCAACCAAAATTTTTAGAGGGTTTGAAAAAATACTGGATTGCTAAAGGAAACCAGGACTGTCAAAATAAAGGCTATGTGTTTACTTCCTCCAAAAGACACTACAAAAGCGAAAATAAAACAGGATTTTGTCAGAAATCATATTTTAAAAGCGTTCACAAACTTACAAATTGTAAACAAGAAAGAAGTTGGCTCTGCTACTCACAAAGCCAAGGCTGCCTAATTTTCTTTCCTTGCAAAGTTATGAGCCCAGAGTTCCCTTCTAAGTTTGCCGAGGAAGGTTTTGATAATTGGAAGAATGCTAACACTGGACTGATTCGACACGAAGAAAGTACACTGCACAAGAAAGTTACTGTTGCTTTGTTAGCTCGAAAGAAAAAGGGTGAAGGGGTTGATTCTGTAATTGTCAAACAGATGGAAAATGAACAACAATACTGGCGAAAAGTGCTTGAGCGTGTAATCGAAGTCATAAATCTTTTAGCAGAACGAGGTCTTCCTTTCCGTGGAGGCGATTAAACTGTTGGCTCTTCAAAGAATGGTAATTACTTTGGACTGTTAGAACTGCTAGCCAAGTTTGACTTATTTCTGTCTGAGCACATATATGCCCATGGGAACAAAGGAAAAGGTCATACTTCATATATGTTCAAAGATGTATGTGGACAGTTTAATAGTCTGATCGGGGCCAGGATGCTTTACCAAATAATCAGTGAAATTAAAAAGTCCGAGTATTATTCAATTTCACTGGATTTAACAGCAGATTTAGCACACATTGACCAACTTACCCTGATTGTGCGATATGTGTTGCCTTCTGGACCTGAAGGAAGATTAATCAAGTATTTAGAGATGGAAGGGCATAGGTCTGCAAATCTTGCTGACATCTTACTGGATTGCTTTAAAGAAAGGGAAATCAACACCAAGGATTGTAGAGGCCAGAGTTATGACAATGCTAGTAACATGAGTGCAAAATAAATGTACTACAGGCCATCATCAAAGAGAAGTGCAATTTTGCGCAGTATATTTATTCCATGCGGAGCGCATTCCCTCAACTTGGTAGGAAGATTTGCTGCAGAATATTGTCCAGAAGCCGTTTTTTAAAAAAAATACTCGTATATAAACATTATTTTTTGTTTTTACTCATTGATGGGGACTCCTCGCAAAGGCATTGTCAAATAGTAAATCTCTACTTCCTCTTCCCAAAAGAATGTCTGATACTAGATGGTCTTCTCGAGCATATGCGACTTCAGCCCTCCATAAAGGCTATTCTATTATTATGAATGTGTTGGAAGACATTGCTGAGGATACTGATGTCAAGCCTAAATGCAGACAACGGTCTAAAGGATTCTTGGTAACCATGAAAACAGTGAAGACAGGACTTATGGTCATACTGTGGGATCAGATTCTGCAAAGATTTCAGAAAACCAATTTTTCATTGCAGTTATCAGATCAAAACTTGAATTATGCTTGTACATTGTACGAAACTTTGCAAGGTTATGTGGAAGCTCTTCGCCCAACTTTCACAGCTATTGAAGATGAGGCCAAAATTCTTACTGGTTGCCATTAATACCGCAAGGACGTTTCAAGACAAAGACGACTGAATCGCAAATATGACTACTACCATATTCTACCTCAAATGATAGCAGTATAGAATCCATCCAGCCATCTGAATCATCCAGAATTGGAGCTTTTCTGGTTATTGTGGACAGTTTGGTTGTTGCCCTCTCAAAGAAGCAGATGGCATATATGAAGTTGAAAGGTATGTTTGGGTTTATTCGAAAGCTGCCAAAGCTTACTCCAGATGAAGTCAAGGCTGGTGCAACCAAACTGATTCACGCTTACCCAGAAGATTTGGAAAATGAGTTCGAAGAGGAAATGATCCAGTTTAGTGAACTTTTGAAAACTGACCTAGCTGATATTGTTGCTGGATCTCAACAAGACCTTTACAAACTGATATTGTATCATCTGATAGTCGATAATTCTTTTGGGTCTTGTTTTCCTAATGTCGAGATCGTGTTGAAGATTTATTTAATTCTAATGGTTACCAACTGCAGTGGTGAACGCTCCTTTTTAAAATTAAATTAAATCAAGAACGAAGTAAGAATCCGTATGAGTCAAACAAGATTGAACCATCTCTCGCTAATGAGTATTGAGCACGAGCCACTGAAAGAAATTAACACGTCAAGGATAATTGAGGAGTGTTTTGTTGCCAAGTCTCACAAGTGCTTCATGTGAGCCACGTAACTAGTTGGTGCGTACCTAGTTAGGCAAATGGTTCCAAGATTCTCCAAGGCAGCACAAATAGTATATATATATATATATATATATATATATATATATATATATATATATATATATATATATATATATATAATATATATATATATATATATACGCGTGGGGGCCCTGGGCAAGAGGGGTACAAAGGGGCTGGGATATGTGCGGTGTATATCGAGTAAAGAGTGAGGGACAGACACCCTTCCTGAGTGGAACTCCTTTCCCGTTTGGCTTGGGCAAGCTTTTCCGTGATCACATTTATCGCCATCTACGTACTTCGCTTTTTCTAAACCCGTATTGATATTGTTTGTAAATGAAGAGTTTCTCCAGGTGAGACACCAGTCTTCGATTGAAGATCTTCTCGAAGAGCTTCCTGCCAAATTCTAGAAGTGAAATTGTTCAGTAGCTCCCTCTCAACGTTGGGTCCTTTCCGTACTTTGGCAAAAAGATCATCTTTGCCGTTTTTTTGCATCGGGAAAGTATTCCGTATTTAGACAAGCGTTGAAAATTCTTCTCATTCCCTCGATGACGTTGGTTTGGTGCCTTTTCGAAATTTAGCTTCGGAAGCCCCGATTGTCCTGGGTCTTTGTGATGGAATGAACGGAGTGCGCCGAGTAGTTCTTCTTTGGTGATCTCGGCGTCTCTTTCGCGTTGTCTATCCACCTGGTGGTGAGGAACTGTCAAGTGTATTTGTGTATTAAGCTCGTCTACAATGTTGCTCTCGAACTCTATCAAAATCTTCGTTTTCTTCTTCGTATATACTGAAGATTTTTCCCCAATCACGTCCGAATATTTCTTCTATTCTTCTTTCTTCTGTTTCGATGGTTCCGTCTTCTTTTAATATTTCTATTTTCTTCTTTTTCCCAGTTGATCCTTTGAGACGCCTGATTTTATTCCAAAAATCTTTGGGAGATGCATCATGATCGAGGCTCTCGATCACATCGTCCCAATGTCTCCACTGTTGTTCGAGGATAAACTGGTTGAGCTCTTCTTTGATCTCTTTACTTCGTTCTATTGAGGCAATCGATGCATTTATGATGTTGATTTCATACATTACTTTCAACTCATGATATAGTTCTTTCATGTATGAAAAAATGTAAATAAAGTAAAGCAGTATAGAAATAAAAGGAGAGGGATTCCTGTGTATATCCAGGAGATCGTTGCAGTCGAAGAGGAGTAGTTCGGAAATTAACTTAAGAGGGGATAGAAGAAGATTAAAGGCCGATGGCTATACACCGCTGTGGAGTATGTGTCGATATTATGCGATAGTGTGGTGTTGGACTGGCGAGAGTGGAGGATTGGTTCGGGCAGGTGTATATCTTGCTAGATCGACAGCTTGCCTAGATCGCCGAAACGTGGTGGCTTAGTGTCAGACATTTCTGCGCGGCGGTATCTCTACAGAATCAAGGAAAACGTACTGCGATCCGGCTATTCAGGTGTAAAGTGGTTCAGGTTGATGATGGTGTCTTGCTGCTGAGAATTCACGTTCTCAAGCAGTACCATACTGTATGAGGTGTATGTGGTTGTAAATGGGGTCTCTCTCGAGTTTCCCCAGTTATCAAGTTAGTCTTGTGAAGGTGTATCTATTTAGAGAAGTGAGTTTGTTTGTGTTGTGAAGTATCCACATTCTCGTGTACTGGAGGAGGGCGACAGGCACGTTTCAGAGCAGAGTTCTGTATGCGCTGTGCTCTCCTCTGTCATGTGTGGCTTGCGGCCTTTAGTATAATTGGTGCATATGTAAGTATTGGTCTGATTAGTGTTTTGTATATGTGTAGCTGCATCATTTTACTGCCTCGGTAAAACCTCTTCAGTATGTTGTTCACTCGTTTGGGTTGGCTTGTGTGGTGTTTTGGTGTGTGTGAAAGTGTTAGTACTTTTCAAATGTAGGCCCCCTAATATTTTTGTTGTGGGTTTGTATGTAAGTCTTATGGGGCCTGGGTAATGTTGGTCGGGTATGTGATCGTGTATCTGGATGTTTTGCATGTAGTGGTCTTGCGCTCCATATAGTGTCATCTGTGTCTTCTCATGATGGTGGTTATGAGCCACATATCTTCGTACTCTGTCTTTTCGTTTAGTATTATTTGTGCCTGGCGCGCAAAAATACCAGGTCACACGCTAGACACGATAATGGTCTCGTCGTCTGCGCACGACAGTGTGTGTGTATATGTGTGTGTGCAATTTACTTCAGGGCGTGGAGTGTCGTTTGAATAAAATATGAAAAGCGTGAGTGCCAATACACTGCCCTGTGGTACCACAGCGCGTGAAAGTGTTTGAATGTAAATTGCTCCTTTAAAACTATCTTAACGCTGATTGGCCAATTTTTGTAGCGCTTATGTTTAAAACGTAAAATTGCTCTTAAAAGCTGATTGGTCATTCTGTTAACGCTATGTGTGAGGGAATAAATTAAACATAAAACTTGCAATTAAAATCAGCTTAATCCTGATTGGCTAAATTTTGTATCGCTTAAGTTTACATAGAATAACTATATATAGAGCAGCATTTTGTGAGGGAAGAGACGGCGGAAGAAATCTTTGAAAAAACTACGCTAATACCACATCTCTTACCCGATTAAGAAGGAAAAGGAAGGGGCAAGGCAAACTCAAAAACGTCAACATCCTCTTCACTTTTCCCACGGAGACTCTCCAGAAGACATTTTGAACCTGCTCCTAGGCGACTTTATTTTGACCAAGCCACCCCCACCCCCACCCCCCACCCCCCCGACTCTTTCGACGGAGTTACGAAGCTGAAATGAACTGAACTGCCATTCATTCAGTTTCGCTCCAACTCTGTCGGTCCACTTTGATAGACATAATTGAAGACGTAAAGGAAAGCAGGTTTCAGGATTAGCCCACTGTGGAACTCGACGGAAGAGACCACTCGGTTACGAGGAGATGCCTAAGCTTTGGGGAAGAGTTCGCTCTAATCTGAAATGGTAGTTTCCGGGCAAGAACACAGGGGGACATGCAATCGTCCCTGTGTAAGTTGGAAGCAGCATCGATAACCAAACCCCAGATGGGGCGGCACCCTCGGGTGGTGGTAATTGATTCGATCACCACCCATCATTAAGTCTGCCACATTTCACCCGTCTGAGGGGCCTCCCCGGGTTCACCCATCAACATTCATCCCCCCATTTGGCAGTTCACATTCACGGAAGCTGAGTTACGAAGTAGAGGGAGTCCCGACAAATAAAATAAAAAACAGAACACAATCGTAAGAAGAAAGGGAGCACGGACTTTTACTTGAATCAAGTCACCACTACCAAGAGATTAAAGAGAAGAAGAAGAAGAAAGTCCAGAGGGGCGGCCACTCTCTCGAAGAGATGGCCCAAGAGAATACAACAAGAGTACCTCTGCGGGCAGTCGACGGACAGCTCAAGCCCAGCAGAGAAAAAGTATTCGAAATTGTGTAGGGCAAATTGGGCATTGCCATGGTGAGACTGTTGGCGGTAGCCTCGGGGTATGTCGCAATCTGCGAAAAAGAAAAGGACATCCAGGATATCACAAAGAGAAGGCAGTAGAGGTCCTTAGGAGAATTGGGCTGCAGCCAGCCGTACCACCACAGATCCTGGCCCACAGGAGCGTGGTATGCCGGCGACTCGATCCACGGATCGAGCAGCACTCCAAAGAAAACATTAAGGAGGAGATCCAGCTTCGGCAAACTTGCACCAAGGTAGCCGAAGTGATCAAATTCAAAAACAGAAGGGACAATAGCAACTACGCTCGCGTCTTCAAGGTAGTCTTTACTGAAACAACTATGGCCCAAAAGGCAAAAGAACGTGGCCTTCTAATGTTCTATGCCAAAGTTAGTGGGGACCAGATAGAGCAGGAAGAATTCACCCCAGTCCAGTTCTGTTTTAGCTGTTATAAAATGGAGGAACACGTGACTAAAGACTACAAGAAGCCACAGGAAACATTCTCCAAATGCAGTGAAAAGGGAAACAGTTGGACGACGTGCACTAATAATTTCGAGAAGTGCGTTAACTGTGGGCAAGGGCATAGATCAATGGTCATGGCCTGCTCTGTAAAAAAAGAGATTATTAAAAGAAAGCAGCATGAAGTAAAGAATAAAGAGAAAACGCGTAAAGCAAATACATCTTACGCTCAAGCAGCAAAGGTAGCCCTCTCAGAAGTGGACACAAAGAAAACATATCTTAAGCTTCAAAACGAGAACTCGACGAAGATTATGATGTGCATCCTTCACGTGCGCGTCATTAATCTCACGCGCCCTGGAACGTTCGCTAAAGAGCTGAACCAAATGCTAGCTAAAAACGGGATGGACCAAATGTGGGTCCCCTCCCCCGCCTTTGGGGATGTCTCTCAATTGCAGATGGTCCCAAACCAACAAATAAACCGTCAAAAAACCTCTAAAACTGAAAACAAGAAAGAGAAAAAACAAGCAGTCGAAGTGAAAACTCCTGCCCCTAAACAAAGACAAGAAATCAGCGAAGCGAGGGAAAATGCTAGGTCCGATACCAATGGTTCCTCGGAATCTTCAGACTCATCGGACACCAAAGTCCCACAAACAAAAAAGGCTAGGGGAAAAAAGCGAAAAAGCAAGAGATTGCGTGCGGACAGTATCAATCTTAAAGTTGACGCATGCGACCTGTCTCCCCTTCCCGGAGAAAAGGAGCCCAGGGATATATTCCATGGGATTAAAGTAAAGGAGTTCAAATTGGAATACGACTTTGAAGTTGACGCTGAACCTGCGAGCAGATTTCAAATGCTAAGTTCAAAAAGAAAAAAAACGGGAGGAAGAAGAACATCACCCAAAAACACTAAAGAAACAGCATGGAGAGAGTAAGCAATACAATGAGTATTCTGACACTCAACGTAAACGGATGGGAAGGGAAATCTACGGCATATGGAAACATATTCCAAGTGCTTGACCCCGAAATCATTCATATAACGGAGCACGGTATTGATACTACATCTGGTCAAATTAAAATACCGGGATACAGAGTGGCCATGACGAATCATTCTCAGAAAGAAAAGATGGTGCTGCAATAGCTATCAAGGGGAACATCTCGTTTAAACATCTACCAGAACTTGATGAATCCTTTGTGGCGGTTGAACTCCGCACATTGGTAGGAGACCTCATGATAGCTGCAGCCTATCAACCCCTTCGTCGAGCCTATCTCCCGTTAAATAACTTCTACACACTGTTTAGGTAGGCACCGCAGAATGGCAATCTTATGGGGTGACCTCAATGACAGATGCTGTGCGGTGGGCTATGGTAGTACCAACGAAAGAGGCCGAAACTTGGAACTGATTATGGGAAGAAAAAACATCCAGAGAATAGGGCCGGATTTTCCGAACTATATCACTTCCATATCAGCAACCAAACCTGACATAATCTTAACAAGTGAAGGCTTATCATTCAACTACCATAGTGAGCCAGGCCCAACAGTCCCAAGTGATTACATAGCGATCCTCACCACAGTATCTCTCGCTCTGATCCAGCTTCCAGTCCCACTCCGAAAAAACTACGCCTTGGCCAACTGGGAACATTACAAGAAACGACTCAGTCAATGCGCCCCAGCTGACCTCAGCGACGCGGCCTTGGTGGAGATAGACGGGGAACTGGAGGGAATCATTACATCCATAATAGACGCGGACTGCGAGTGCATACCCAAGACTGGGTATAAAACCCCTCCTCAGCCCAGATTGACAGAGGAGATGAGAGGGATCTCTCGTGTCCATAGGGAAGTGTACGAAGAGATAAGAGGGAAAGGTCCTAACCGGGAAAGAAGCTCACTCCTTCGGCGCCTAAGCACCGAGTTAAAAGAGACTATCAACCTCCAACAGGGGCAAATATGGAACAGCCTGATAGCCAAAGTCGATAGCGAGCTCAACCCGGCTAAATTCTGGCGTCAAATCAAGAACTTAAAGGGACTAACCACAAGAACTAAGGCTCGAATAAAAGAGAACGGAGACTATATAGAGGACCCAGTGGTTATAGAAGACAGATTCAGGAATTTATGGAAAAACGTCTTCAGGATCACCCAGAAGACAACGAAGACTTCGACCAGGAATTCGAAGGCCAATTGATCGAAGAATTGAATCAGGTTATGCACCGCACGCTCGCACAACATCAAGTAGACGCAGGGAGATGGCGGACCATGGCCGCCCCATAACACCAGATGAGGTCATGGTCACTGTAAGAACCTTTGAACAAAAGGCACCAGACTGGACGGGCATCACCAGAAACAACTTGGTAAATGCCCCACAGCAGATCATTCAGGGAATTACAAACGGTTACAACGCTTCCCTGGATACGAGTTAGTTCCCTGAGGGTTTTAAGATCGCTAAAATAACTTGCATACCCAAGGAAGGTAAACCTCCTGATCAACTAATCAATTACAGGCCAATCGCCCTGCTGGAATTCGTTGCGAAAGTTTACGAGAAGCTCCCAGCTGACAGGCTTCAAGAACAACTAGCCGAGCTAGGAGCTCACAATCCTTAGCAGCACGGGTTCCGCAGGGGACAAGGAATGGAGACCTCCCTCCCCTTTCTAACCGAAAAACTCGCATGCAGCAAAGCTGAGAGAAAGTACGTAGACGTGGTGCTGTGGGATGTAAAGAAGGCCTTCTATAAGGTATGGCTGAGAGGGCTACAATTTAAGATCCTTAACCTCCAGCTAAACCCAATCCTGGAAAGGGTCCTTTGTAACTAGGTCACGGATAGGAGAGCCCAAATCGCGATCGAGGGCTGCAAGGGACCCGAATTCAAACTCGAGGCGGGAGTTCCACGAGGCAGCTGTCTGAGTCCTTTGTTGTACCTCGTGTACACAAATGACCTCCCTGCTCCAGTGAGGTACGATTCAATGTATCTGCAATACGCAAATGACATTACTCAAATCGTCCTAAGTCCATTCAGGAACGCTGAAAGCCAAGCAAGGATGACAGCTGCCGAGATTGAAAACATCAATCGCTATGAAAAAAGGTGGAAGATAAAGACCAACCGCCAAAAGTTAACTATAATTCCAATGAACCGCCGGAAAGTGGACGACGTCTTCGTCGACAACGAAATTTATGCTCCGTACTCTAACGAGGGAAAGGTCATGGAACTTACGACTCAATAAATCAGGATACAAGGCCCATGTAAAAAAACAGAGTCTCCCTAGCCAAAAGAGAGCTGAAGAAACTGTACCGTTTCTGAAGCCTCAACGGGCCAAATAAGAAAAAACTATACATGGCCCTGGTAAGCTCCATCCTGGTGTACCCGGCTGTGATAACGCAGATGGCAAGCTGTACCTCTCTCAGGACGATGCAGAGGGTACAGAACAAAGCCACACTGCTTATAACTGGCACAAAAAGGATCGACCATATTCGACAATCGGTTTTACATGAAAGAATCGGACTAAAACCGATCAATATGGAGATCCAAAGGCTAGGAGGAAAGACTTGGGACAAAGTCGACCACGAAATACTCCCAACTATTAACAACAATTTAGACATACCAGGACACAGAATACGCGCAGTAGAAAGAACAACTCTATTCTCCAGCGGAAGAACCTGTGCGAGAGAGAATATAATACCTATATACACCTAGCAATATACAAAAGGAAATTAACTTTAATAAAAAGAGGCAAAGTGCCCAAATTATAATCAAAATTCAAACTCAATTCAAATCAAATTCAAATCAGAGACTATTAACTTTAACAAAAAGAGGTGAAGTGCCTAAATTAAAATCAAAATTCAACCAACACAAAATAAGTATAAAAGACAATAAACTTTAACAAAAAGAGGCGAAGTGCCCAAATTAAATTTAAAAAACAAAGAGAAGTGAAGAATAAATCAACAAAATTAACCAAATAATAATAAGAAAAGGAAGATAGATTAACATAAACGAAAAGAGGCGAAATGTCCAAACTAAGATTTAAACTGAAAATGATAAATGAATAACTAAATACAATAAAAAAGAGATAATTAGCAGAATAAAAACCAATTGAAAGGCTTGAAAGCCACGACAAAGGAACATATTAATCAAATCAAATAAATATATATATATATATATATATATATATATATATATATATATATATATATATATATATATAACAAGGGAAGAACCTAACTGTCATCGATGGTCAACAACATTATTGACGGAGGAATAAATTTTTTGAAACAAACAAGAAGAAAGCATGCTAGTGATGCCCTAACACCAGAGCAACCTAGTAAACATTTTCACACTTTTAAAAACAAACCACACATTTCATCACTTTCCTATAATTAATTAATTAATTAATGAGTGAGGAAGTTACAGTCAGCATTTTTTTATCTTGCTTGTAACACAGTCTACGCTCCCGCCGAATAAAGAATGTTGAATCCAGCTAAACAATTTCCTTTCACCTTGAGGAAGCTACGATCCCCTAATAACCCAGCTTACTAAACTACGAGACAGAGATCCTTCACCATTCCCAATATACTAAACAACCCATCGAAGTTCAGAAGTAAATATAAACGGCTTTCTTTCGAGAAAGGAAAAATTATGAGATGAAACATAAATTTATGGGTTTTTTATTTACACCTAACCTTTTGACGTAAATAACCGGGGTAATTCTTTATGGTGTCAAATGACTGCTCAGAAATGACAGGATTCACGTCACGGTCTTATCTTAAAACCAAGGAACATTCCATTCATTGAAAGCCTGTCATTGCTACCCATACTCCTGCAAAAAAACTTGGGTCAAATTAAACACCAAGACAATGATGATTGCCTTATTTTGGGGGTCAAATTTTTGGAAAACCTACGCCGTATTTTTAATATTATTTAAGTACTAATTGTCTTTTTAGGCATTCTAGTCGTCATATAGGGTTGCCTTTTCGCGCGGAAAGTACATAGTTTTAGATACTACGCCTTGATGCGGTTAGTATTGAAATTAAGTTAAGTCCGCCTTAGTTTCTCCCGATGTGATAGAAACCATCAATTTCACGCATTGGAAACATTTAATTCGAACTTAATTCATACATTGGCAACATGGATGCAAGCGCTCATAAAATCGCTGATTTCGATTCTAGCGCCAAATGTTTTCGTTGTACTACTTGTTCCTGAGGCGCAAGCGAAGCGAGCTATGAGGGGGTGGGTATGGCGTCCGGCATAATTGCAACCTACAGCACAGCTCGATAACCACTTCCAGTAACCAAATGCATATATGAATAATCTATAATTAAGTAGTAGGTAGGTAAAAACAGAAGTAATGGTGTATTTAGGTATTTCAGTCACCATTTAGCGCTTTGTTTTGGCGCGGAAAGCAGATCTCCCCAGCACTAAATAGTAAGGTATGTTTTTCTTTACTAGGTGTTTATGTTTAGAATTCGGTTGGCTAGTTCGTAGTAAAAACAGTTATAATGGTGTTTTTAAGCATTCCAGTCGCCATGTACGGCTTCGTTTTGGCGCGGAAAGCAATTATTTTCAAGATATTTATATCTTAAAAATATATGCTTTACGCGCCAAACCAAATATGTAAATGGCGACGGGAAAGCCTAAAAAACATTAATACTGTTTTTACTACGAAAAATACGGCGTAGGTTTTCTGATGTTTCACCATTTTATTCCATTAGCGAAATTATTCATGTGGGAATGGTTCTTTCCGGTCCGAGAGGTGGTGCGTAATTCGCATACAGTGCGTTCGTAACAAAATAGTTTTAACTAAAGACAATGTAGCCATCCCTTCGCATACACAGTTTTTGTCAGAGCTACCTATGACTTCTTTCTTTTCTCTTAAATTAAGAAAGAATGAAAGAGAACAAAGGTTTGGCCGCTGTAGCAAACGATGAGTGCAGGAATTGTTTCCAGGAGTGGATGAAACGTTGGGACATGGGATCGTATCACAAAGAGAGTATGTTTATAGGGATTGGAGAAGAAGTTCTGTAAGTTTCTAAGCACATTCTTTTAATAATTACCATTATATCTTGTCACGCCACCACTAGGGACAATAAAGGATTGGGAGTTTGCTTACAATGAGATTTGTTTGGAGCAACTTGGTTTCAAAGAGAACCTTTCATAATGTGTTCCATAGTTTGGATGGGTTGACCACAAGGTCAGGTGTCATTTGCAGTGAATCTCTATTTAACAAGGTTATCCCCTTCTTTACCTACTCTGGTTCTTGCTCGATTTAAGGTTACCCAGTCCCTTTTCCTTGTAGAAGGCTCTCGATTTGGTTCCGGAAGTGTCTCTTTGAGTGGAAGCCGGTCATTCTCTCTCCTTCCTACTGAAAGATATTCCTTTCAGAAGGCTCTCGCTCGGTTCTCTGAGTGACTCTTTGGGTTGAAGCCGGTCATTCTCTCTCCTTCATACTGGAGGCTGTTCCTTTTGAAAGGTTCTCGCATGGTTATGGGAGCGACTCATATGATGAAAGCTGGTCATTCTCTCTCCTTCTTACTCGAAGATGTTCCTTTTGGAAGGCACTAACTTGATTCTGAAAACGACGCATTGGGTGGAAAACGGTCATTCTCTCTCCTTCTTACTGGAACATGTTCCTTTTGGAATACTCTCGTTTGGTTCTGAGAGTGATTCTTTGAGTAGAAGCCGGTCATTCTCGCTCCTTCCTACTGAAACATGTTCCTTTTGGAATACTCTCTCTTGGTTCTGGGGGTAACTCATTGTGTAGAAACCGGTCATCCTCTCTCTATTTGTCAAGCCTATATTCAGATGATTTATGGTGTTCTAATTCAGTGTTTTCTAAATGGACACCATGGCACATTTGATGGGGTCACAGGAAAATGTTAACATTTAGAGGGGAAACAGACTCTAAGAAGGCAGCTACAAGACTCAACTTATCAAAACCTAAATTTTAGTTGGGCTAATAGATAATTTTAATTTAGGTATTTCAATTACATTTCAAAAAATTAATACATATATTTCCCGTTTTTGGATAGTTTTAAATTTAACTGGAATGTATATGTAAACAAATATTATGTATACTCTAAGCTTATTGTGTAAAATAGAGTTAATCTGCATAATACCTACTCAAAATAACACTGCTTAACAACCAAAATGTTTCCGAAACCAAGTAGCAATTTCCAACTAATTTTATCTCGCTGATAATGAATATCATGGTTAAAATTGTTTGTTAGTTCTACTTTTCAAGATACTCTTACGTGTCACAACAGGTTCCAACAGGCTTGCGGCAGTATGTTTCTTACCACACTCACAATCACACTGCCCTTTAGTATTGTTCCAGCAGTCATAGTAGGTGGTTGTGCTGTGCAAGTTTACATTTTGAGGTGAAAGGTAGGTTATTTTCCTAGTCAAACCCTTTTTAAACTTATAATAAATATTCATTGAGCAAGCTTTGGATATGCATGTGAAGCATCCTATATTATTTGTTTTCCTAAGGCGGCCATAAGCCAAAACCGGCTGGGAACCACTATCCTAATCCATTGACTATTATGGGCCTCTTACGTGTTCGTAGTCTTCGCCTTGATCCAGGGTAACTGAAACGGGTGCTTATTGATCTTCCTGTTTGTTCTTCTCATATTTTGAGGTTTATTTCCCAATAAGAGATGAGGCCTCGTTATTCCATCCTTTTTCCATTCCCAAGACTTATGTCTTTGATGTTTCTTCTCAAAATGATAGCTAACATTGAACATCTTGCGGCAGTTGATCTATACCATCGTTGTTCGTGTATGGCTAATTATAATTAGTGTCGGTCCAGTGGCGGATCCATGGTAAAAATAAATTGGTGGGTGGGGGAGCTAACCTGAATCCCCCTTCTGCGTTGTCGGTAGAAAGGGCATTGATGATTAATAATGGTTATCTTACACAACATTGATAATATATAAGAGTATGTCACGCGGGATTGAACACTAACTTATCACATTCGAATTTTTTCCCCACATCAGAAAATTATGAATTGTAGTTTTTTAACCTCAGCTAAGGTATAATACTTAACTTAATTATTATTTTTGAGATTTGCCTGTATTTTAGACATGTACTCGTATCATATAAGGTCCATTCGATCTAAATGGTTTAAAAACCCGTTTTAAATATACGAGTATTTTATATTATTGCATAACTCTATCTGAATAGCAGATTACAATTATGGCTTAAAAAAAAATATAAAGATAAACGGGTCGAAAATTTGGGGGGTTTCTCTCCCCTCAGTCCTTCCTGGTTCCTCGCCTGTGTAGGTCCCTTCCGATAAACTTATTTAAAAAGGTACATAACCTTAGTGTATGCTATTTGATATGTGTCGTTTTTGTTCCATGTTCATGCCTTCGTTATCCAACCAATGCTCCAATTAGTGCCAAAGTGTGCCAAAAGCGATCGAATTTTTAGATGTGTGTGGAACTGCCCTTTTAAATTATACCTTTTCAAATTCGATCAAATATTTAGCATTTACTAACGCTTTGATTGAACGTCAGACTTGTTTACTATTTAAAAATTATTATCGCATTCTGAGTCCACCCGAATTGCATGCACGATATAGCTTAGCTATTTAAAAAAAAACAAACAAGTCAAAGAGTACATTATCATGACCACAAATGAGCATCACTTTATTTTTCTGCATTCGCTTCTATCTTCCTTCACACACATATATACCATATCAAATGTTACAATCAAGATTTCCAAATCGTTCGTATTTTCAGCTAATAACACCAGGCAATCAGCTTGCACTAACAGAGATGGGACCTATGCTCTCAATAATATAGGTACTTCTATTTGTGATTCATCTCCAAATATACTAAACATCCATGGCGACTTCATACGCTCTTGACTGACATTCCTACCTAACGTCCGCCTCATTTCCAACTCAAAACTCTTTGATTCCAATCAGTGCCGGATTAAAACCCTGCTTGCCCTAAGACACACTTTGAAAAGTGGCCTGAAAATACACATACAAAATATTTAATCACGACTCCGACTAACACCACTTGCTTTCACATTTTAACGTTTATTTGTATGTATTTAAAAACAGACAAATACTTTATTCAATGAAAAATACAATATTACAATTCTACTTCTATAAAGGTGTATGTAGTCGTGCTGCACTGATCCTTGAATGCTGGGCATCTTACATCGTATGCCGGATGGTCTTGCCATGTACAGTATATGTGATATGATACTTAGAAATATAGACTCATAAAAGAAAAATGTATAAACAATAAAAAATCAGAACATGATTACTCATTGAACATAGTTCATTTACAAAAAGAAAATCAAACTGGTCCAAATTTGTTTTAAAAGTATTTAGTGACTCAGCATTTATACAAGCTACTGACAAAAATTTGAAACATCAATGAGTGAGTTAGACCAAAATCACTTGCGAACACCAGTTTGGCAGAGGGGTTTGTCCAATTTTAAGTTATGACCTCTCTTAAAATTATTACTCAAATTAAAAAATACTCTTACTACTCTTAACAAATTATTTCAACATTAATTGATTACACCTTATTATCAAATACCTTTTACATAAATTACATAGGAACCTTGCGCACTTTGGCAACTGCAAATTCATCAATTATTTTAGGGGGAACAATTTTACGCAGTAAATCACTTTCAATGCACAGAAGTGTCTAGCATTCCAAGTCGTTGCTGGTTCATCGTTGATCGTTTCACGTCTTTAATTCTTTTCAGATGAGAAAAGGGACGTTTCCATGAGCAATTTGTAGCCATTAATGATAAGTAAATTCGCAGTGGTAGTTTCGTGTTTGGAAAAGCAGAAGTGACAACAGTAGTGTGGAGTATTCTAAACATTTATTGTGCACTTCCACTTAATGCTATTTTATCGTCATTGCGTATCTGCTCTTCATACTAGCATATAAATTGATGAAATTCAGTAGTAAAATCTGAAAAAAGGTCATTCGAATAAACAACGACAAGTCTTGTAATAGAAGAATCGATATCTCCATCAGACATAGAGCCGTACTGAGTCAAAACACCAATCTCCGTAGCACTGTAGAATATGTATCAATACGTTGCTGTAGTACACTCTTGAGTTGATCGATGAGGACATAAAAGGTGCTAACTTTAACTTTTCCTGGCCAGACATTCCTTCCATAAAATCTGTAGCATCCCCATCATTGACATTCTTCTTATTTTAAGGCACTCGCCGACGTTCAGATTTGTATGTGTTGCAGCCGCTACCTTTTACTCATAATAGTCAAAATTTTCGGCTTTCATCTAAGAATTTATCCAAGCTCTTCAGCAAACCAATAGCGGGTGTTAATTCGATGGTCGAGCCTTGCAGCCATTTACTGCAGCAGCTGAACGCTGCAAAATGTCATTCCATAGTTCACACATTAAGGCAAATTCAATAGTGTCCATGTAGTTTACCACTGAACTTGCTTCATTTATTGTGGCGCAGTTGTGAGTAGTATCCTATGAGATTTCCTGCAGAGCACTTTGAAACTAATGGTATCCCATCAAAACTGCTTGTGTAGCATCAGACCAAGCAGACCACCGCGTATCCGATGGGTGTTCCGGAACTAGGCATTCAGGGTTGTTTTTAACGTGGCTTAGCAAGACATGCCAACAATGTGTTGATGCAAAAAGAAATGAATACAAGCTTCCCAGAAATTAAAAAAAAGAAACTGCATCAACGCAACAATCCACAGCTAACTGTTCAATTGAATTTGAGAGTGGCCTGCGTAATGAATATAATCTGTGGGAGAATGAAACTCAATACGCCGTTATCACACAGAATTTCTCTGGTCGAGACAGACCAGCACAGCTGTGTTTAATTTGGGGTGCTTTATCACCGTCTTCCCACCAGTTTGATAACGCTGTCCTGCTCTCAGGTGACAGCTGTGTCCATCTTCCCACTCTTGGAGGAGAAGGGAATCTCTCTTAGTTCCCGTTCGCCTTGTCGATGCCCCAAATTATCAAGGTCCATATTTTCTTAAGCTGCGTCCAATATCCCCTCGGGATGCCCTCGCTGCGCGCAGGCTTCTGTCGACCATGGCTGTGGTTCCTATTTAAGGTGATGTCTGCAAATCCTCAGCAGATAGAGAGAACCCGAGCTTCTTGCCGTCTAGGCCCTAGTAAATGTCTCCCATGAAGTGGTCCCCTTGCCCTTGTAATCTTGTCACGGGCGGCGGACATGTCGTATACTATACGAGCCGTCCTGTTGGACTTTGTGATGCCAAAGACATGATGGGCCTTGGTGATCCTGCCAGCCTCGACTATCCCGTGTTGAAGGAGCTAGTCAACGAGGGGCGCCGGTACCTGTATTGGTGTTTGAAGAAGATCTTTACGCCCTGTTGCCTGTTTGCCTTCAGGATGTGGCAGTTAGGGTCACCGAGTCGAAGGAACCTGGGGGCTGAAGGTCAAGGCGGGGGCTGGGACTAAGTGAAGTATCTTCTTCTCGCATCGGTTCAAGGCCAGGGCTGACCCATTTCTGGGCTTAGTTACCCTCCTGGGCATTGTTGTCGTTGTTGCGGTTGTCTTCCTAGGTGCCCTGTTCGCGGTTTCCTTGGTCAGCCATGATGTCGGGAGGTCCACTCATTATGTCCCGAAGGGCATCTCCTACTTCAGAGGGATGAGTAGAAGAGGACACTGTGGATAGGGAGTCTGTGGGAAGCGCGCGTAGTACAATGAGGTCAGCGAGATCAGGCAGGGGAGGACTGTGATGGACTGAGGATCCGAAATATTAAGAACGCCAAGTTCTCTGGCCGGATCTTGAAAGAAATCATGGTGGGGGTCACTAAGAGGGATAACTGATATCACAGGGTCCACTAGTTCCACAACAGGAGGAACAATAATAGAGGCAGGCACTTCCGCGGACACAGGGGTAGCACTGGGGACACTAGGCGAGGGAAGTGAAGTAGGAGGGGCGTTGCCGAAGTGGTGCCAACCTGAGACTGGGTGAGGACCCAAATCCGAACTCGCCGATGAAATATTGATTTGATCAGAATCCAAGGAGAGAGAGGGGGTGTGAAAGTACGGCGGCGAGGCAGGAGAAAGGGATCGAAATTCTTCCGAAGTGCCCGAGAGTGAGCGGGTATCAAGGCCGAGGCGGCGGCAAGCCCGGGCAGATAGAGAGAACCCGAGCGTCTTGCCATCCAGACCCTAGTATATGTCTCCCGTGAAGTAGTCCCCTTGCCATTGGGATCTGGTCAGCAGATCGTTTTCGAGTAATTCGCCCTGATCAGAGGAAGATTACAAAAACCCGTTTACGCCCCGGAAGATTGTATTGGGTTTCTTTCATTTCACTACATTGGTTGAGACTTCCTGCCGCCCTACAGACGAATCTCGATTTGTGATTACTTCTCCCTGGAGCCGAGATAGTCTCAACCCCCTTTGGAGTCTCTTTGGACGCCTCCGCATCGAGACCCCATCGAAGAAGACCTGGCCATTGATCTTCCACCTCTCCAGTTTATCTCTCAGAAATAACCAGGAGTCCTTTCCTCGTAAGTCCCACCTCTTCGTTTACAGTCCTAAGAAAAATTCGCCATTTGGTGTAATGCCAATAGATTTGCTAAATCTTTCATTCAATCCAACTTATCGGATCACATATATTTTCTTAATTTTTCTGACTATTATTTAGATTTCCATATTTATCTGTGCCCTTGTTCTTATTATTTGTAATAAATTTTATTTTTGTAGAGGTGTTTATCTTTCAAATAACCCTTGAGACGAACCCTTCCAACGTATTCCCATTTAAAGAGCCAACCTAATAATATCGCACTCTAAGAAGAAGGTCCTTACCTTACCCTAATTCAATTGTACCCGAGCGCAGCGCCGATAGTGGCTCCCTGGCGTACAGTAGTGTATACCTTTAGAGACTTTTTGGTCACATACCTTCGTCCCTCGACATAATCCACTAGACTGTTCTTGTTTGCCAAGATTTGCTGCATGTCAGTATATTTATTAGACATGTTTCTAGCATTATCGTAAGTCTGACCACGGCAATTTACAAAGTTGATTCCCTCAACCCGTAAGTATTGAAGCAGGGTGTCAGATGGATTATGTCCTGTATGACTGGAGATTGGTATGAAAGTCAGTAAACGCTCCACCATATTTACATAGCGCAGAATGGTGGTTAACTGGTCAGAATGTGTAAAATCTGGAGTAGAATACACAGAAACTGAAAATTATTGTGACTTGGAAATCTTATCACTGGTGACATTAAGAACTCGCTTACCCATCATAGTAATTAGTTCTTCGTAAATTGTTTTGGACAGGTAAGATGTGTGGTCACGTCCGCGATTGTCATGGGTATGAATATGTTGGGACAAGAAAGGATCAAACTGCCCAATAAGCTCTACGATGCCCAAAGAATTGCCGTTGTCTTCAGACCCAACAATTTTATTACTACCTCGAAGAGCCACACCTCTTTCACAAAATAATTGTTTCAACAGAATGTGACAGAATGTTTTTTTTCCAGTAGTTGGGTCTGCTCCAGCATGTTTCAACATTGCGTGACAGAATGGTTTTTTTCCAGTAGTTGGGTCTGCTCCAGCATGTTTCAACATTGCGTGACAGAATGGTTTTCTAGTAATTGGTCTGCTCCAACATGTTTTGATGTAACTGCTCATCAACTCGCCCAGCATCAACATTACGCTTACATGTCAGAACTGACTTGATGTGCTTTGGACTGGTTTCATGCGCTTTTAAGTACTGAGTCATATTCTTGCAATCTGTAAATCCTTGCCTAGAAATCTGTACACCGTCAAGCGAAAACAGAATGCATGAAAAGCAGAAAACACAGGCTTGGGCTGGAGAATACACAAGCCAGTCACGATCAACTCCCCCACCATTCGGTAAAATCCGTTTTAAGGCGCTGGAATTAAAAAAAAAAACGCTTCACACCAGAGAATTTCTGCTTTGTTTGCCAATAGCTGTTTGCCAAGTTTCGAAAATGTTTTGCTCCCAGTTTGATGAAAATCTCACGTAAATGGTCTGTTATGTCAACAAAAACCTTAACATTTGGAATTGTTACTGAAACGGTGTTAGCCCTGCCTTCAACAGCGTCAGATGGTCCAGCTTCAACAGTAGGCTCCCCGTGGTTTATGTCCACTTGTGATGAAGGCGAAACACCAATATCAGTAGAACCAGTGGCATCTTTCCTACTGCCACTAAATATGAAGTCAATTTAGGTATCTTTTGTGAGTTGCTTTTCTTCATTGCGCTTCTTCTTCTCCAACTCCTTTGCTCACTCCCAAACCACCTTTTCGTTTTGACATTGCCGTTCCTACAAGTAGAAAGAAGGGAACCTAATCAATAATGACTGACTTACTAATTACATTGCTATCAACAAACTAATTATAATATAGTCATAAAATATTTAAAGGAGACATGGTCCAAATCAAATTTCTGCTCTGAGTACTTACTACTCCTGGTGTGTAACTTTTACATACCAGTAGCAGCACTGAGAGCGAAATTGGTGCCTCTCTCTTTCAATCTAGATATATGAAACAAGTTATTTTTTCCCAATTTATTAAATCAATTAAGAAAATTTTGATTACAAAATGTATTGTAAAACATATGGAAGCAAATACTTTTACTTTAAATGGTATAAAGATTCATTGTATTGTGAAGAAGTGTGAATAGCTGTAAAAATATTAATACTTATGAGCAAAATGGATGTAGAAAATTGAGTTAAATCATGGGACAATGGTAAATAAAGAAAAATACACAGAATAAAAGAAAACAGGGTAAGTAGACAATTCATTCGGTGTATCTCGGATTCGAAAGTCAAACAGAGGAGCCGTGATGCTGCAGGAATGACTTCCAGAGCTATTGACGGCTAGAGAGATTCTTGCTCTATTTCCAATACCCCCTTGATGCCCAGGCAGAACTACAACTTTACAAGTTATAATAACTTTAGGGTATTACCAAATCACAAAAATAAATAATTCATTATCCTTCCACTCATCCTTTGCTAAGGATCAGGATTCCAGAAATTATTATTACTCTTAAAGAAACATTTAACTTAATTTTACACTCACACTCTAGATTAAGTTAATGTAACTGTTTACCAAATTTAACATATTTACTTCACATTTACAAATTGAATTATAACAATTATAGTCATTTAACTACCCATAACCTTAACTGAACACATGAGAAATAACTATGCACATAAAATACAATAATATGTAACTATAGAAATCTCTAATAATATAAGATTAAAAACCCATAATAATACTCTTCATGCTCTGTTCTCATGAAACCTAAATAAGCAACGAACTTCGAGGATTTTCTCCCTTGTCATATCGTCTATGCATTTATTCTAACAACTCGCTCACCTTTATCGGACACTTCAACTTAGGTTTGAGTAAGATTTTGGTGAAGATCCTTCAGAGTTTCCTATAATGCTTGAAAAGTTGCAGCTTCTGGTCTAGATAATTTCTATAATTTTAATATAATAATTAATTCCTGAAATGAAAAAAAAGGAGAACTTAACATCAAAATTCTAGTAGACCTCCATGAGGGAAGGGCATAAAAAATGCCATTTTCCTACAACTTGTAAGGTAGCTAGAAGCATTAGTAATCAACATGATCACGAACACTAAGCTTCCACATGAGCTAGAAAGGATTAATTCAATAATATTGATTTAATATGATTAGGTCTATTACTTATTACTAAAATTAATTCTTGATACTAAGCGCTAGTCAAAAAGAGTCTAAATAAATTGATGTTGTACATAGATTTTAGATACGTTTTGTAAATAGAGTAAATATACGTGTATGTTGTACATAGATTTTGAATTCGTTTTGTAAATAGATTTAATATATGTTGTACATAGTATATTTCGATACTTAGATAAACCTCGGATGGATCTTCTTTGTCTGTAATGTTTTAAATAATTAGGACCTTCTTTACAACTTGAATTGATTTTTTCCTAACAAAAAAAGATATATATTTTTTACTTTATTTTTTTGGTTGCCTGGAATTTTGCCTAACCCTAAGGGCAGAATGTAAAAATTTTTTTAGCCACTCTAGCACCGCCTTTAAAATCGAGATTTAAAAAGGCCGATCGAAAGACAGCTTTTTCGCTGTCTTAGAAAAGCTTGTTTTATGCGTTATCTTCTCGTGTATGTGAGAAGAGCTCCTTCCGAGTGCTTTGATGAAGATCTAGTTAGCCAGAAAATTTCTTTCTTAACCGCATAATTACAAGTCAGGGCTAGATTGGATAAAACAAATTTCTCATTATCTTCGACAATCAGGCATAGGAATTAAAAAGGCCGATCGAAAGACAGTTTTTTTTGCTGTCTTATAAATGCTTATTCTATGCGTTATCTTCTTGTGTATGTGAGAAGAGCTATTTCTGAGGGCTTTGATGAAGAGCTAGTTAGCCAAAAATTGCCTTCTTGACCGCATATACTCGTATATATATATATATATATATATATATATATATATATATATATATATATATATATATATATATATATATTTATATTGAACGATATATCTGAAAATATGAACGAAAAAGAAAGAATAAATGATGAAAAAATGACGAAACAATATGTAACACAGGTGTTATATTGATAGGGTGCTCATGTTAAATTTTACAGTTTGCATAACAAAAAAAAATTAATGTAATTTAAAAATTTTAAAAATATCCACTAGATTATGACTGTATGATAAAAGTTTACTCAAACGAACTCCTATTAGTTTATCCCACGACCTCAAGAGTGGTTAGTTTCTTTCTCAACCGCACCCTACACATATTAATTCAATAGATTAAAATCTGAGGAATTAGGCGGGCATAAATTATTGGTGGTTAAGTCGTAGAAATTCTCCGACAACCGCTTCCGACTCTTTCCGAAGGTATGACCTATCAGCAGCAAACCTCTCCACTCAGGATTTACCACATTCTCCATCGAGTCTACATAGTCGTCTGAACTGAGCCTAAGACCCCTCTGAAATAAGTGGCGCTGCATGGTGTCACCTTCACTGAAGATACACCCACAGACCATCAGACTTGCGTAGATTGTATGCAAGCCATCTGTTGTTTTCGGTGTTGTACAACTGTGCCAGGCAGATATTTTTTTACGTCTGAAAAGAACCAGATCGTCCTAGAATCTACAAATCGTTTCGGTTTGTTTAGGGGCTTCTTTGCATTCCCCAAGCGGTTCTCCTTGGCCTTGGATGACAGAATGTTTCCCTTGCCACTCTTGTACGAGTTTTAGCACAGGGCCTCATTCATGGGGACAGCTTCATGGTGGCGACTACAACACCAATCTCTCTCGCCAAATCCTCCGTTCTCTTCCTCTCTCTTCTATCGCCTTGCCCTGCAATTGTTGGCTGAATTCGGGTGTGCGGACGGTTTCAAAACGCCTATTGTGTTCCTTTCTACTGCCCACGGCTTCATAGTCCCCATATCAGCTGCCCATGTCACTTATTAAAGCCTTTACAGTGGTAACAGAGCATTGAGTGTGAATCATGACGTCATCGGAATTTTTTTTAATTTTATAAATGCAGTTTTAAATTTTTATTTGCATATCACTATGAATATAACAGTGAAAAGGGTGAATAAGTAACAATAATTTATATATGCCCTAGACAATCAAAAGAATAAACAAAATACAAAAATTGCCAAAATATGTAACATCAGCAACATATAACAGATAAGCGGATGAAACTTTGTGAAAATTATATCAACACCAAATTGATACAGGAAGCTCAGTAGCGTGTCGAGAGTCTCTTGGGACTGATGAGAGCATTTTTTTTCTTCTTCGCTCAGTAGTGTGTCGAGAGTCCATTGGCAATGATCAGAGCATTCATTCTTCTTCGCTCATAGTGTATCGAGAGTATCTTAGAAATGATCAGAGCATTTATTCTTCTTCGCTCATAGTGTATCGAGAGTATCTTAGAAATGATCAGAGCATTTATTCTTCTTCGCTCATTGTGTATCGAGAGTATCTTAGAAATGATCAGAGCATTTATTCTTCTTCGCTCATAGTGTATCGAGAGTACCTTAGAAATGATCAGAGCATTTATTCTTTTTCGCTCATAGTGTATCGAGAGTATCTTAGAAATGATCAGAGCATTTATTCTTCTTCGCTCATAGCGTATCGAGAGTACCTTAGAAATGATCAGAGCATTTATTCTTTTTCGCTCAGTAGCGTGTCGAGAGTCCCCTGGGACTGATGAGAGAATTTATTCTTCTGCATGTAACCACTTAGTGCAGCTTGGTACTTTTCAGAATTTTTTGTGGTACCGCAAACGATGAGACGACATAACCCTGAACCTCACATGCAGCCCCATGGCATTACATAACGGCCACCATGCTTG
This sequence comes from Ceratothoa steindachneri, assembly GCA_963969495.1. Classification (NCBI taxonomy): domain Eukaryota; kingdom Metazoa; phylum Arthropoda; class Malacostraca; order Isopoda; family Cymothoidae; genus Ceratothoa; species Ceratothoa steindachneri. The sequence continues at coordinate 190,013,895 of OZ018324.1, read as the reverse complement.
ACTGTTGGCACTATGCAGTTTCGATTCACCTGGCCTCATGTATACTCTAACGTTGCCTGGGGTCGAAAATATCTTGAACGTGGATTCGGCGGACCATAAGACACGTCCCTACTGACGCATAGTCTCGTTGTGGTGAGCACGTGCCCAAGCCCTTCGACGACGCTTCTGCTGAAGGTTGATCAGCGGCTTCTGGCGGGCTTTACATGACCTGACCGCCCTCTGTCCATACAGGTTGCAGCTAGACTGCGGTTTTCGCACGATCCCTAAGGCTCATGCGACGCATGAGTCAGTCTTGGACGTTCTCACTTCCTCGGATCCTCCTTAACAATTGTCGACAGATGAGACCCTCCTCGTGCAGCGTGATATCAGACTTTGCTTCACGGTATAGTTACGTGTTTTCGCCATTTTCACACAATAATCAGATGCTGTGGAAATTGAATATCATATTAATCAATAAATATGATTTTATATGAAGATATTTTGACATAACATACAACATAACAAACATTTCAAAACTGTGATCCTTTAAAATATCTAAAAAAAAAAGTTATAAGGAAGTTTGTACTTTTATTTTGCTTTGCAGATGTATTGAACACATGCATGCAAACCTACACCAACATATTCATAGACATAACCAAGGAATAAGAAAAGATTGGCCACGGGTACATATAAAGATAAGACCCATCTGAGCAAGAAAAAAAGAAAATCGGGGAAAGAGATAAATCCCAAACTATTCCAAAGCTTTCAGGGAGAACAAAAGAAAAGCCAAAGAAGCGAAAACTACAGAACAAAGCATTTCTGGCCTAATATTCTTTCTCTGTAATCAGTAAGCAGAAGATCAATTAAGAAGCAGAGATGCAGAGAGAAAGACAGCTGCTGACAGCTGCTAAATCTGATAAAGATACAAGGTTGTCCTTAGTCAAAGATTCTCTGAATGAAGGAAGGAAAGGTAAGAAATAGCCTATTTACTCGAGTTTGGTAAATGGGGACAAGGAAACTGGACTTTTTTTCCTATTTAACTATTAATACGATAAAATGGTGATATCCGCTGAGGAAAGCAATGCATTTACAATATGGAGAAATCGAGAAAAAAAGGTACAGAAGAGAAAAGTAATAAGAGAGGAATTAAAAAAAACACGCTGAGAAATGATTATAATAAAGTATCTTTGAGAAAGAAAGATATTTTAGGAATTATATGGAAGGGAAATTTTAAAGGGTGTCCGAAAAGTTACTATGCACTGGAAATTAAATAGTCTAGCCAGGATCACAGTAAAGACGGTGAAACCTTTTCAGGGGTCTACAAGAGATCCAGTTTAGTTAACTTTCGGACACTCTGTATATGAAGAGCGTAGCAGATCTTTCTCTGGTTTCCAAATTGGATCTCTTGTAGACCTTATAAGAGTTGCATTTTCTTCACTAGGATTCTGGCGGGTCTAGTTATTTCTAGTGCATAGTAACTTTTCGGACACCGTGTACAATGTCGCTTAACCAAAGCGGATTACATTTATTTACTTTTCAAAAAGTCGTGTCTTGTGGCTACGTTTGAAACTTTCACAAGTAATATTATTAAGTTTATCTATTTAATTGCATTAAGAAATTAAATAAATATCTAAACAAATTTCACCTGAAACATAATCGTGAAAAAAAATATGGACCCGAATCAATCTTAGTCTTTTTCAGAAAAATAAACTAGCCTGAAATTTGATTGTCACTCTTGTTAAGCAAACCACTCGACCACGTCGTTCGCAGTTTATTTGTAGCTTCTATTTTTTAAAGGGATAAAACACAATCTGACTGCAGGCCCTAATTTTTGGTAGGTCGCTAAATTGTGATCTTTTTTTATCGAAAAGCTACGTGGTAGCTCCGGAGAGATTTTGAAAATACTCTCAAAGATAGTGAAGCGAATGGTAGTAAAGATATATAGAAGGTACTCGAATAACTGTAAGAGGAGATTACTTAGAGGCCCTAGGGAACGTGCAGAACATTCTTGACAATTTTTGTTTTGGAAAAGAAGTCAGGGCTCCTAGAAAGCGGGTAAGATAGCAAATATTAGTTCAATAAAAGGAATTTAGATGGTCATAAATGGTATATAGGGAATTTAATGCTTGTAATCTCTTATCTTGACTGAAGAAGGACAAATCTAATGGAAAACGGATTTCCCTGTCGAGTTTAGGTCTTCATTACAAAGGACCAAACCCGGTCCAGGGACTAAATAATAATGACAGAAAATTGTCTGTCACTTATGTAGATGGAATTATGTGGGATATAGGAAATAGCTGTCAGGTAAAAAAAAAATATTACCCTTATATAAATTTAAAAAACATGAATTTTAAAATACAGTTCAACCCAAGCCTGACAACTATTTTCGCCCATAGAACCCATATCCTACAAATAAGGTCAAGACTCGTGCCGTCAAAGTTTCACAGAAATCTCCACCACCAACTCGAATTCGCTTCGGAGCTCGGCATAAGCAACACTAACGACTTCCCCTCTTTCGAAATATATTCACTATTGACTGAAGCGCAATGAAAGCATCCGTCCAATTCCATCGTTCATCCAAGGGATAATTGACGTGCATTGATCTAGAGGCGGCGTCACAAGCCGTTAATTCACAGAAGGTGCATATCTCGCAATCCAGAATTGCCCGTTTTCGCCTGGACTGAAATATCAGAATATGCAACTCTCTTAATCGCGATCCTTTATGTTATAGGACTCTCGTTGTTAGGAAATGAGCAGGAGCTATTCATCAGCCGGTGAATTCGAGTTTTAAATAGCTTTAGGCTATTGTTCAAAATTCTATTTCATTGAATTTCTACTCAACATTGATCAATTGATCAGTGTATATATATATATATATATATATATATATATATATATATATATATATATATATATATATATAAAAGGGTCTTTCAAAAAGGACGCTCGATCTTTGTCAGGCGATAGTAGCCATGTTGTTAAAGCGACATATGGCAACCTCACTGTGAAATGTAAGGTAGTACTTGGCAAGTCACGATGGAAAGTTATAGCGTTGAATAGCGTGTACAAATCATCAAATGTTATTATCAATATCACTGCTCCGTTCAACAAACGTTCCACGCATTACATTTTGGGGTGAATAGATTTGTGAACAAGCAAAATTCTCGGTTTTGGGACGAAAATAATTCACATGAGATACACCAGGACCAATTACATCCCAACAAAGTCACTGTTTGGTGCGGATTTTCGTCTAACGGAATCATCGGTCCGTATTTTTTTGAGAACGAAGATTGGATTGCCATAACCGTCAACGGCGAGACCTACAGATCGATGATAAGCAACTTCTTGTGGCCTCAACTAGATTATATGCCTGATATGGATACTGACGATGTGGTTCCAACAGGAGGGCGTTACGTGCCTTCCGAATATGTTTCACCAAGCGAAGCCGCGACGGACATTTGAACGTCATATTCCACACTTAATGCCATAAAATTTACTTTCAAATTTAAAATTAATTGAGTGCATATATCACACACAACTTGTTTTATTTACATTTAAAAATTGAGCGACCTTATTGAAAGACCCGATATACGAGGGGCGGTCAATAAGTTTTGCAATTCGGATATAAGAAAACGAGATATGAGGAAAAGTGTTTTATTATTTTTCAATATAACTACCCTCGACTTCAATGCACATGCGCCACTTTTCCCTGAGGCTTCGA
>OZ018324.1:189272695-189337695 GCA_963969495.1 Ceratothoa steindachneri | reverse complement strand
ACAGAAAATACATCGTCAATTTTTTCTTAACAATATAAAGTTAGGGGGAGAAATTGTGGGAAGGAGTTCAGTCTCAAAATATTCCATGAAGAGACATGCCAATATCGGAGATTAACTATTTCCCATGTTAAGGCCAAATATTTGTCTATAAAACTCATTATTTACTCGAAACACATTGTCAGAGAGACATAATTCAACTAAATCGATAAATTTACTCGTAGAAATGGGAAGATCCAAATTAAGTCTAGGCATGATTTCGCGCAGAAGGCCCATGGTTTGGTCAACCGGAACTTTGGTAAACAAAGAGTTTACATCAAAGCTCAAAAGTTTTCCATCCGGTAATTGCAAGTGGTTGAGGCGGTCAACGAAATCTTGAGTGTTCATAATGTGTGCAGATGAGATTCTTCCAACTGCTGGAGATAAATGCTTGGCGAGCCATTTGGAGAGCATATAAGTGGGAGAATTAATATTGGAAATGATTGGGCGTAAGGGACATCCCTCTTTGTGGGTCTTTGGGAGCCCATACATATATATATTTCACCATTTATTATATACGAGGGGCGTTAATAAGTTTTGCGAATCGGTAGGGCAAAACAGGAAGGAGGATGGCTGTTTGTGAGGGTGTTAGGACAAGTTATGATAAGTCAGGACCTGCAGCCGCACGCTCCTGCCTCGTCTATTTAAGAAGCAGTAGCTGATCGCAGATCGTCAGTCACAAATTTTTCAACAATGGAGAAGGTTGAGCACCGCGCAGGGATCAAATTTTTGACCAAGGAAGGCAAGAATGCAAAAAAGATCCATGAACGCATGGTTGCAGTATACACCGCCCCTTCCTATGCAACCATTGCTCGCTGGAATAAGGAGTTCCGGCATGGCCGTGAGTCCCTTAAAGATGACCCCCGTCCAGCACGCCCGTCAGACGTGACCAACGAGGACAATGTGGCCCGTGTGGAGAAGATGATCCTCGAAAATCGACGGGTGAAGGTCGAGAAATCGAGCGAGAACTTGGAATATCACATAGAAGTGTTATCAACATCATCCACGAGAATTTTGCCATGACTAAGGTCTCTGCCCGTTGGGTCCCTAGAAACCTCACGCCCCATGATCGACTTTAACGTCGTCAAAGTCCACAAGGCCAGAGTTGCACAAGCTGCCCTGCGCGAGTGCGGATTCGAGGAGCTCAACCATTTCCCCATCAGTCCAGATCTGGCCCCTAGCGACTACTTTTTATTCCGCCAGCTCAAGGCTGCACTGCGTGGACGCCGGTTTGGGGACGATGAAGATGTCCAGCTCGCTGTCCAGGAGTGGATTGAACAGCAGTCGGGAGATTTCTGGTTGTCGGGAATTCGAAGCCTCAAGCACGAGTGGCGCAAGTGCATTGAAGTCGAGGGTATTTATATTGAAAAATAATATAACACTTTTCCTCATATCTCGTTTCCTTATATCCGAATTGCAAAACTTATTGACCGCCCCTCGTATATATTAAAATTATATTTTGGGGCATTTTTCTTTATATATCCTTTGAACTGCAACTTGGCAGGCCATTAGATAAATCCTAGTCAACCGTAAATCGCACTCTGTATTAATTGCCCCAAAGTATATCACAGGCCGCCTCGGGTCGGCCTTATCTGCCCGTGCTTGTGTATGCGCCCTTGCGCCGAGCGAGTCTTCACAGGCATACCTCGACAGACGCTAATAAACATGCTCGGCTTTTTTCTCATCATCAGGATTGCACGATCCTGACACGAGCCTATTTTTCCTATTTTATGGTGGGTTTAAGGACGTAACCCAAACCACGACGGTGGAATACGAGGCTACGTTGCTTTTCGTTTCCTATAGGAAATTAATGGCGCTCGTAAGCCAAATTATTGCACGTTGATGCACAATCATAGAGTTTAAAAAAAAATTCACCTAATATGCATTTTTATTTCTTTTATTTCTGGCGTCTGCCAACAAGGTCACAAGTCGACACAATTACTTTTCAGCCTAATGCGAGACTACATTAAAAATCCCCAAACAAATCAATAAAAATAATAAACCTTCCCAAATAAAGCAAAACAAAAGCAACAATGAACCACGCTTCGGTGTCGGGGTGGGGGGGGGGGTCCTCTCCCTAACGCTGCAACATGTAGTCGAGTCAAATGGAAGAGGTCGGCCTCTTCCAAGAAGTCAAATAGTCAAGTTTGTGTGCACGAACTCGTCACGAGTACAAGGGACAATCGTTAGCGACCAGATACGGGGACAGATAACGTGCGCGAAAAACACCCAGACTGGGACATTCAACGAAAATGTGCCGAAGAGTCTGGGGGACAACGCATCGTCACAATAAGGCGCAGGCTAGCGCTCCATCAAATGGCGGTGCGTCCCGCGAGTGTGTCCAATTCGAAGACAACAGAAAGCGATTTGAAGCCACCGAGGCATTTGAGGGTAGGTCCTTGGCAACAGTCGCGCGCAATGACAAGCAACTTTGTTTCCCCTCGGCCATCTCACATCTTTGTCAGGAAATTTCCTGACAAAAGACCTAAAATGGCTAAAGGTACGAATATAAGAAGTACGTTTCGTCCACGGCTCACGGTTTCTAAAGTTATCTGCCAAATGGTTTTTTTTTTTTTTCAGAATAAATGGGTAATTTCAAAATATTCATCCCTTGTTTGAGTTTAGTACTAAGAGTTTTATGTTTTTCCGTAATTCCCGATGTTATGAATATGATGTTCTTTGTAGTGCTAACTTACCTAGACCTAACCTAGCTTAAAAATCTCTCCACCAAACCAAACTAATTAAACAATCTAATCTAACCAAATCTGACTTAAATGAAGCAAACCTAACATAACTAAGCCAAATCTAGCAATCTAACCTAATCTAACCCAACCTTTTGTCACGTTTGTCACGATATTATTTAATCTTATATTTGTTAGAAAGAAGAGCGAATAGAAACTTGTCTAATTCTTTAACTAAATTGCCTAAACAAACAACTAACCTTTTTTTTAATGCCTATCAAGATATTTATTATTAAAATACATTCTCAGCTTGTTTAGAAAGGTAAATTTCCCCATATTATTCATTTAGTTTTAAATTATAATTTTTACCAATCTTTTTGGGTAGGTAAAGAAAGATACAAACTAAAGTAAACAAAAAAATCTTTATAGAGAGTTGAGAGTCGCACAAGGGATTATAATCCAATAATAGTAAAATAAGATGTTAAAGTGAAGATTAATCTCTGTAATCATAGAATATTGGTCTTCGACCACAATTGTTCTTTACCGATTTTGTTTGCAGCCGTAACTGTTAAGCCCATTTATCTCACCCAGTTGACAATTTTGCTGCTTTGCCTCCAGTCTTCGGATAGGGTACAACAATTTTTACTCATGAAAAATGTCGGTCACCTATTTTACTATTCACTAATACTTACTTTTTCTGAATACAGGTAAAAATTTGGGCACATAACTTAAAAGAGCATAAACAAGGGGAAAAACTAACTATTATTTTTTGTTCGCATCCTTGTTTCGTTTTAAATGGTCATTTTTTTTATAATTTCATACCTTCATCGCTTTGCCACAGTTGGTCGGGGGGGGGGGGGAATGTTAAGGTCTTTTCTCGCTCTTCTTTGCTTGTTGCTTTTGTTTGCGTCTGTCAAAGGAAGTGACGCAAACAACAACGGAAGTAACGACAATGCAGAGATGAAGCTGACTCACCCATTGTTAGTACCGACCCTCGTAAGGGGCGCGGCGATTTGCCTTCCTGGCAGCCGTGCTGACGGGATTCAGCGCCCCGTCCGGCCCCAGCTTAGCCTTTTCTTCTTTCAGACAGCCTGTATTTCTCCCCTACAACCTCTCCCACAACTTTCTCTGGTCGTCATCTATTTTCACAGGGTAGATGCTGACCTGAATCTTCTTCACAGCCAACTATCCTGGATCGGGGCTGAGGGGGGAGGGGACTATGTTCCCTAACCCCTGAGCTTCGGTTTGTGATGGTGGATTTTAACAACCTGCTTCATCCAAACCCATACCTTCCTCACTTCACTATCTTTTTTTTACACCGTGCCCAAGGTGGAGCCGCCATGCCGAGGAGCTGCCAGGTCACCAGGCGGGAAAGGTGGCCAAAAATGGCGGCATCTGGCTATGGGAGTCCCATACGCACCCTTCGCAGAGCGGGCCACTGCGAGGGGTGATTAGCGTTTGCTTCCCGCAGAAAGAATAGGGTCCCCATGCCCGATGATGAAAATCGAACAGAAAAACGTCTTCCCCTTTCCCCCTCAAGATCAACGGAGCCGCCTTCGGGCAGCTCCACAGGAAAAATAGAGGCCCCCTCCCCTGTGCTCTAGCAGGGGACCCTCCAAATCTCTTTAATCGGAGAGGAGGCTTACTCCTCTTGTAGAGGAATTATAACATAAATACACCCAAGGTCATGTAAGTCCGAATGACTATTTATATTTGTTTTGATTAAGTAGGATTTTTAATACTGTACCCAAGCTAACTAAAGGAGAGATAATATTTAGTGATTCCTGTCATATTGTTAGTTAAGAGTAGTGGAACGTAAATTGTGGCTAAACGCTATACTAAAAGGTCTCTAAATTAACTAACTTTGCGTCGTTCATTACTCTCGTCTGGAATAGGCTCTTGCTCAATTCGTGTAAACCATGTTAAACTTATATATGTTATTGTAAATATTTTTGAGTTAATGGATAAATTAGAGATATATTTTTGGTTAATAATTCTTGGTGTTGACTGGCTCTTTCCTTAAAACGGATTAAACGCTGTGGCACTCACATAAATGCATTAGTTAATAAGTCCACTCAGCCAATAGAGGGAAGGTTTCCCTTCCTAAGTAGAAGTATCAGACTGGCGCTCTAGAGTCCTTAAATATATAATTCCCTGATTGACAAAAAGGACACAACAATACTTCGACACCTCTCCTTTGATTACGGGTGTATGGGACTCCCCATCACCCGCTTGTCTGGAAGTGCCTTCGGGGGCCTCCCTCTTTCCAGCGGCAGTCCCCCCTTTAACTCCAACGCGACTGCCAGAACTTCAGCAGGCAACCCATAGCCGACCACTCCCCATTGAAGCGTGTCCTCATCGGTCGCTTCCCTCAAAAAACCTGCTGGCTCGAATATTAAACCTAGTAGGGTCAAGGCATGTGCATCCCATACTCGACTAGTGAAACCTCTGCCAATGGGACCGGTTATGTCCGGGGGGGAGGGAGGCCAAATGGAACCCCTCCCCCCCCCGAGATAGACATGGTCCTTGAGGCAACCCAGCCTCAGAGGGTAGGGCCTTCCATGGGGCGAATCCCGGCTTGGCGCCAAGCACCGAACTCTCCGTCCCTATGCAAGGTCCTCCTCAAACGGCTCGGGTCTCCAAGGCAGTACAAGGAGCGGAGGGATCTCCGGCTGGTACTCGTGCGACCGCCAAGTCCTTCATCTCGGAGAAGGACCTTGTTGAGGCAGGTTCATTCGGCCTGGGGGCTCCTGCCGGCGGAGGGGAAAAACGGGTTCATTCCCCGCCCTCATCTTCTAAAAAGAAAAAAAAACAAGAAAAAGACGGGGGAAGGGGCGCAGCGATTTGCCATCCTGGCCGCCGTGCTGACGGGATCCAGCGCTCCGTCCGGCCCCAGCTTAGCCTCTCTTCCTTCCTTCAGATAGCCTGTATTTCTCCCCTACTTCGTCGCTTTTCATACAACCTCTCCCACAACTTTCTCTGGTCAGCCTCTAATTTCACAGGGTAGATGCTGACCTTCTTCTCAAGCCAACGGTCCCGGATCGGGGCTGAGGGGGGAGGGGACAACGTTCCCTAACCCCTGAGCTCCGGTTCGGGTTGTTTTTTTTTTAACAACCTGCTTCATCCCCACCCATACCTTCCTCACATCCCTTTTCCTTCTCACTACACACACTATCAGTTTTACGCCGTGTCTAAGGTGGAGCCGCCATGCCGATGGACTGCCAGGCCACCAGATGAGAGGGGTGGTCCCAAATGGTGGTACCTGGCTCTACTAGGCCTGTAAGCACCTCTTGCAGTGCGGGCTACTGCGAGAGGCGATGAGCGATTGCATCCCGTGGAAAAAAGAGGGTCACCATGCCCATGTATGACAAAATATAAAAAAACATCTCTCCCCAATTTCCCTTGCTCATCAACGGAGCCGCCCTCGGCCAGTTCCACAGAAAAAATGAAGGTCCCCTCCCCTGTGCTTGCACACGGCACCGTCCATATTTCTTTAACCGGAGAGGAGGCTTACTCCTCTCCTACGCTACGGGTGTAGGGGACTCTCCCTCACCCCCTTCTCTGGAGCTGCTTTCGGGCACCTCCCTGCTTCCAGCGGCAGTCCCCCCTTTGCTTTCCAAGGGGACTGCCAAGAAAGCCAGCAGGCAGCCCATAGCCAACCGCTCCCCATCGAAGCGGCTGGGCAGGGCAAACCCCCTTAGGGGGGAGAGGGAAGCCAGGCCCTTTCGGTCGCTTCCCTCAAAAGACCTGCTCGCAAGAATATTAAACCTTGCTTGGGTCAAGGCCTGTGCCTCCCCACACAAGACTGGTGACACCTGCCAAGGGGACCTGCGATGTCCTGGGAGGGGATGGCCAACTGGAGGCCCCTCCTGTGGTAGACATGGTCCTTGAGGAAACCCAGCCTCAGACGATAGGGCCTTTCATAGGGGGCAATCTGGGCTCGGCGCCAAGCAACGAATCCGCCCCTATGCAAGGTCCTCCTCAAACGGCTGGCGGCTCCGAGGCCTTACAAGGAGGGGAGGGATCTCCTCCAACCGGTGCCCCTGTGACCACCAGGACCTCCATTTCGGACAAGGACCTGGCTAAGGCCGGTCCATCTGGCCCAGGCGCTCCTTCCGGCGGAGGTGAGAAGCGGGTTTATTCCCCGCCTCCTCTCCAAAAAAGAAAAAGACAAAAAAGACTTGGGGCTCCTCTCCATCCCCGGGGGCTGCGGGGACGGATGGGTCTGCTGCCACTTTGGCAAGCGACCAAGCCAAGTTCGGCACATCCCGCCCCTCTACCCCCCCCCCCGTGTGCAGAGCCCCTGACTAAGAGCGTAATAGTATCATTTTCTCTGACTGCGTTAGGAATCTGGGTGTTGTTTTTGATGAGCATCTCTCCTTTAAGCCTCATATCCGCAATGTCAGCAAATCCTCTCTATATTTCCTTCGTAACTTCTCTCGCATTCGCTCTCACTTTGATCGCCAAAGTCTTGAGACTGCTGTTCATGTCTTCATCACCTCACGCCTTGACTACTGTAACTCTCTGCTTGTGAATCTGCCATCCTCCTCTCTCCGCCCCCTTCAACTTGTACAGAACTATGCCACCCGGCTTCTCCTCCGTCGCCCTCGCTTCTCTCTCTCGAAACCCTTGCTGCATGAACTGCACTGGCTCCCTGTCGGATCCCGTACTCACTCCAAGATACTTTTCCACATTTAAGGCCCTAAACAACAAGGCCCCGTCTCACCTCTCTTCTTCCCTCTCGCCACGCCATGTCCCTCTGGCCCTTCGGTCATCACATGCACCTCTTTAATATTCCTCGTTCATCCCTCTGCTCAATGGGGGACTGCTCCTTCTCAATCTGCGCCCCTAAGTTGTGAAATGCTCTTCCTGCTGAAATCAGGTCTTTTCCCTCTCTTACCACATTTAAGCGTCTCCTGAAAACGCATCTTTTCAGAATTGCCTTCTCCCCCTCTTGAATTTCCATTGAATTTCCATTCTCATCTCAGCACAACGTGCGCTCTGGGAAGGCCTCAGGCCTTGAGGAGCGCATTACAAAAGACTTATTATTATTATTAGGGCGGAGCCTCGATAACATCGGGGCCCCTTATTCAGAGGTTACCTGGCGTTTTCGAGCCCGCTGGCTTCAAACGCTTCCTCGTTATTCGCTCCACTGATGGCACCATGTTATCCAAGGACAACATGATCCATCAGAGAAGAAGATTAGCTATTGCAATTGGTAGAGAGCCGAAGTTGACCCGTTTCTCGGACGGGAGCCTTCTGGCGAATGCGGCGAATCCCTCCGAGGTGGCCAAGATAAGTGCACTCTGGATACTTGATGGCACCCCGGTGAGTGTGACGCCGCACTCTACCATGAACTTTGTGAAAGGAGTAGTTTATGCGAGGGAACTCGTTGACTACTCCATTGAGGACATCACCCTAGAGCTGGCCGACCATGGGGCGGTCAAGGTCGAACGTGTAATGACAAACTTCCTGAGTCGGGGCGTGCCGGTTGATACCGCTACCGCGTGAAGGCATTCGTGCCACTGCCATAGCGGTGCTATTACTGTCACCGCTTCGGCCATACGAATCGTTCTTGTAGACGTGCAAAGTCGGGGTCACCCGAAGTCTGTGTAGATTGCTCCAAGGCCGCACACGATAAGTCTAAATCGTGTGTCAATTGCAGAGAGCCGCACCCCGCTTCTTCGAAGCAATCTGGTGCATATCTCCTTGAGAAGGAAATCCTGGCCGTTCAGGCCCAGGATCGGCTCTCATTCTGCGAGGCTAAGGACTTGGTCCTGGCGCGCCCGGCTCTGCCCGGGACGTCATATGCCTCAATAGTTAGAAAGGCACCTTCTGCTCCTGGCCAATCCAGGCCAATGCGCACGGTTGTTTCCGCGCCCATTCTGAGCCCTTCTGCGGGTTCTACTCAACCCGGGCGCTCCCCTAGTAAAGCTGGCTGCAAAAAGGGTTCATACCCATAGCTCATAAAACCAGAGCTCCCCCCTCTTCCCCCAGCGTGACCGTTTCCCGTAAAGCGAAATGGCCACGCGCCTCCACCGAGTGGTTAGACTCACAGGAGGCAACCCCCTGAAGTTGGTTGCCAGGCCATCTTCCGGGGTTCCTAAAGCTGTCCCCCGAAAGGAGGACAGCAACAAAGGAGCTTCAGCTCCTTCGGCCACGCCTCAAGGTGGAGCGAGTAGCTCGGAGACGGTGGTTCCTCGAAAAGAGCCCCCCCCCCCCGCCTCCGTGGCCGCAACGCCCGCCTAAGGCTTCGAGGCGGAGGGAGGATAAGACTCGCGTGGCGACCCCAACCTCCCCCAATAAGTCTTCGAAGGTGCCAGCGCCTTCAGCGCTTTGTCCGGCCAACAGCGCCCGGGGTTCTGCCCCCGGAAAGCGTACGGCCATTCCCGTGAGGGTCTTCTGTTCGAGCGGGCCCCCGCGTCTCCTCCGAGCTAGGCCTGGAGGGCATATTCCTTGAATGGAATTGCCGTGGACTCGGAGCCGACTGGGAGGAGCTGCGGAGGCTCGTCTCGTCCCGTTCCCCGTTAGCAATTTCTCTGCAGGAGACCATGCTAGGTGCGTGCCCCCTGCCCGCCTTCCCGGGGTATAAGGGTCTTGCGACCCCACCACCACGGGATGGGGGATGCGCGGTTTACACCCGCCATGATGTCTCCATTCTTCCTTTCTCTTTAGATACCTCTTTTCAGGCAGTGGCTGTGCAGCTGCACCTGGATAAGAGGTATACTATCATTTCTGCGTACATTCCACCGTCAGCTGACTTCGACGCGGGGGACTTCCGCCGCGTCGTGGCACGGTTGTCGATGCCCTACCTCTTGCTTGGAGATCTGAACGCCAAGAATCCTCTCTGGGGAGATTACTCAATAAATCCCAGGGGACAAGTCCTTGCCGATCTGATTGAAGAGCTTGAGATGGGTGTCCTAAACGTGGATGAGTTTACGCATCACTGTCCGAGAACCGCTTCATTTTCTTGCCTTGTCATATCTTTGTGCTCTTCGGATGCACAGCCTGATTTTGATTGGGGGGGGTGGTCGATGACCTCCATGGTAGTGATCACTTTCCCATTCAAATATCATTTTCAGGGCAACTGCCGCCTGAGGGACCACCTCGGTGGTGCTTGGCGCGGGTGCGGTGGCCTTCATTTCAGGAAATGACTGAATTCTCTATCTCCGTCGAGGAGTTTAGGTCGGTAATGAGGCCGTTGAGTTCTTCTCCGGCAACCTCATCACCGCAGGCCTGACTACTATTCTTAGAACGTCTGGTCGTTTTGTACTCCGACCACTCGCATGGTGGTCAGCCGAGTGTGAGGCGGCCCTCAAACAGAAGCGTTATGCCTACATGCGCTATAAGCGCCGCCCGAACGATTTCACTGTCGGTGAATTTCGTTGGGCTAGGGCTAGGTTCCGGTATATTTAGAAGCACGCCCGTCGCTCTTCTTGGCGGGCATACGTGTCTTCACTTAACCGGAAGACCCCTTTAGCAGAGGTGTGGAAGCGAGTCAAAAGGATTCGGGGCAAGTTCTCGCAGGATTCCCCTCCCGTTCTCCAGGAGAATGGGACCGCAATATCGGACCCCGCGTCCGTGGTGGAATCCTTCGCGCTCGCTTTTTCCGCATTCGCTAGCCGGGATGCTGCTCCGCTAGCATTCAATGCACGTCGTGATGTCGCGGAAGGCCGCCGGCTGGACTTTACCTCCAGAGGCGGAGAACCCTTCAACGACAGGTTTACTGTGAGTGAGTTGCGCTCCGCTCTTGCTTGGTGCGCAGACACCGCCCATGGTCCGAACGATGTCCCGTACGCCATGCTTCGACACCTGGGTGAGCGAGGCATGGCCTTTCTGTTAGATTTGTTCAACAGGATCTTGATGGAGGGTCTCCTCCCTGATTCCTGGCGAATCGCTACTGTGTTCGCCTTTCGCAAACCCGGTAGAGATCACTCTAATCCGACCGGTTCCACCCAATCTCTCTAACCTCTTGGTAAATGTTAGATTTGCCTTTTTCCTCGACAGCGGAGGCCATCTATCTTCTGCACAGTGCAGTTTCCGCAAGTTCCACTCCACGTCGGATGCTCTGCTCCGACTGGAAAATGCCGTCTGCGAGGCTTTCCTTCGTAGACAGCACTACGTCCCAGTGTTTTTCGATCTGGAGAAGGCCAATGATACCGCTTGGCGATACGGTATCATGGAGACTCTCCACACGATGGGGGCGAGATCGTAGATTTCGCGTACGGGTGGGGGGAGCCCTCTCCGGCCCAATGCAGCAGGAAGAGGGTGTCCCGCAGGGAAGTGTCCTCAGTGTCACACTCTTTGCCCTGAACATCAACGGCATCACCTCGGTGCTGCCGGAAGATGTTCTCGCTACGCTCTACGTGGACGACCTTTCGATCTCTTTTGGCGCGGCCCAGATGCCAACTCTGGAGCGTCGACTCCAACAGGCATTGAACCGTGTCTCTCGCTATGCCGAAGCGCACAAGCTTCGATTTTCCTTAGCCAAGACTCAGGTGGTGCACTTCTGCCGCCATCCACGGCTCCACCCCGACCCAGATTTGTTTGTTAATGGGGTGCGCCTAGTTGTGGTTGAATCGCACCGTTTCCTTCGTCTTGTATTCGACCGACGCCTCACCTGGGAGGCTCATATTCGCAGCCTTAGGGTCTCTTGTACCTACGCCATGGATATTCTCCGTTCCGTGACGTTCAGCGCTTGGGGCGCTGTTAGGGCTACCGCCTTACTTTTTTATCGATCCTTTGTTCGCTCGAAGCTCGACTACGGATGCGAGTTTTATGCATCCGCAGCCGAGCGTTTATTGCGGAAGGTGGATTCGATCCACCACACCGGCCATCGCCTTGCGACCGGTGCCTTCCGCACTTTCCCCATTGAGAGCCTGTTGGTCGATGCTGAGGAGATGCCACTCGCTTTGCGCCGCGTGCAGTGCATCACTCGCCTGTACGCGCGAGCCCGGCGCCTCCCTCAGTCGCCAACAGCTCTCACTGCATGCGCAGCTGATTTCGGCGGTACTTATGCCGCCGAGAGACGCCAGTCATACCCTAAGCCCTTTGGGTTTAGGGCCAAGAAACTCCTTCGAGAGGTAGATATAGCTCTCGGACCGGTGGCGCCCCTGGTTCTGCCCAGGACGCCACCCTGTAGGGTACCACATTTGGCTATTTGTCGCCACGCCTCTCCTCCCAAAGTTTGTACGGCGCCGGGAGTATTGCGTTCGACCTTTTTGGAGCACACCTCGTGTCACGCTGTAACCGTGCCAGTGTATACGGATGGCTCCAAGTGCCAAGATGGGGTCGGCTTCCACGCCGTATCCCCTCTGTTTGAAGTCAGCGGGGCTCTGCCAGGCGCTGCGTCTATCTTCACGGCCCAGCTGGTGGCAATACACCACTTGGTACGTTAGATTACGCGACGTACCCGGTTCGGAGACCGGATTGTGATCTATAGTGACTCACAAAGCGCCCTTAGGGCTCTTGGGGCATTGTAATCTCCGCTTCCCCTAGTTCGCCATATGCGTGACCCCACGGTTTTGGCAAGCCGGGCGGATGTTGAGATTATCTTCTGCTGGGTTCCTGGACATGTAGGAATTGCGGGGAATGAGGGCGTAAAAAGATTCCGCCAGGACTCTGCGACCGCACCAGCGTTTTGCTCTTCCTCACACCGACTACATTGCAGGAATACGGGCTTCTTGGCAAAGAAGATGGGAGACGCTCAAAGGGAACTTAAATTGGCGTGCCATTACGATGCAACTGTTCCCATGCACCTACCCCCCCCCCCCCCTCCTATGCCGCGAAGGCTTCAGGTTGTTTTCTGTCGTCTATGAATTGGACACACTCGCGGTATGTATCGCCATTTGATGGAGCGCTCGCCAGCGCCCTACACTGAAGATTGCGTTTTCCCCCGTATTGTTCGGCACATTCTTGTTGAATGTCCCGGTCTGGGCCATCTCCGCGCAATTTACCTGTCCCGGTACTGGGATGGGCGGGATCGCTACCGCCTGTCCCTTGTACTCGGGATGAGTTCGTGCACATTGACTGGTGGACCTATGGACCTTTTGCGGCAGGCCGGCCTTCTTGCCTTTATTTAACTAGGTTTTGTTTTTTGTTATTGTTTTCTTTGTAGGTCGCACGCTCCTGCGCCGGTGGAGGGGGACCTCCCCCCGACGCCGGAGCTTGCTTCCTAATTGTTGCCATTTTCCCTTTTTATTGATGTGTTTTCATATTCTTATTTTACAGTAGCCTAGTCCTAGGCTGTCCTGATTGCGGCGATTTATGCCCAAGTGGGCAGTCGCCAGATAGCCTCCTAAAATTAAAAAAAAAAAATTCGTGACGTGTTTGTCTACAGACATTTGGTCTATCTGTCCTTTTGGAGGATATGGGCCTCCCTTCCACGTCGGAGAGTGCTTCCTTCTTATTGCCATTTTTTTATTTGTTTTTGCTTTTTTTTCCCTCTGTGTTTTTTACGCGTTTGTTCTTAATCTAGCCTAACAGTATGCTTTGAAAGACTTGGGGCTAAGTAGGTAGTCGCAGGTGGCCGATTAATTAAAAAATAAATCGTCTTGAGTAGCTCTGATGTGTTGAATGTTACGAAAACTAACCACAAAGCATTTTTTTTTAAGTGGCTGATGAATAGATCAAATTCTCTGTATTTCCGCAGATTGGGACCATACCATCAAAGTTGCCGTTTTGGACTGTTCAGACGAGGAGAATGGATCGACGTGCAGGGATTATGAGGTGGCCTCCTACCCAACGATCCGCCTCTTTGGAGCATTTGTCCAAAGCGTAAGTTTTACACAGCCATTATCGGGGCACCTTTCTCACTAAGGCGGCCCTCTTGGCCGAGTCTGAGATTTTATGGGGCGATTAAAAGATGACGTTCCCAATAGTTCCTTACCACACAATGTCGGCTTCGAAGTCGAAACTACTGTGATCCAACGAGGGCAGACAAAGAATATAGAGAGGGGATAGAAACATTAATAAGGTATTGGATATCAAATGTTGTTCTGGTCAATCCCGTCAGTGTTAATCAATGAGGGTAGGAGAGCTTACATAAACATAGATGTACAAAAGAGTACAGCTTGAACTCTATAAGGACGAGAAGGAAAGAATGGAACAGAGTAGGAAAGAGTAAAAAGTTTAGAAATGATAAAAATGGAGCAGTTATTTCACCCTTGACATTACGACCTGCAATTTTCATGAGTGGAACATACCACATAGGATTAGCTATTATATCAACCACATACACTAAAGCAATCGTAAAACGTAAGTATACCCTTAAATAATATAGATGAGGGAAGCGCCTCTCTTGCGTGATCAAATTTGTATTTTAATATTTTTTCTTTCACGGGGAAAATATAAAAAAAAACAATAGTCTGTGAATTTAATAACAATCATGTGGACAAACTAAATTCACAACAATCGCGCAGACCTCGGATTACAACATGTAATCTCCATGATTGGACTAATAACGCACGATATTGCTCACCATATAAACCAGGTAACCACACTATATATAAGTAAAACTTCCAACATTCAGGCATCAGATGAACTATTAAAACTAGACCTGTAAATATAAGAAATACAAAATAACTGCTTCGGAGATAGTCGTTATTTACAAGAGAAATGCGCCCTCGTCTACCTAAATAATAGGAGCAAACTGATAATGTGTTGCACACAAACACCTTATCATTTTAATTAGCCATATTTTAAGGAACCCGCTTAACATGCTGCCATTTTAATATTTTTAGTAGAACTAACTATCCATACACCCGCCTTCGAAAAAAAACAACAAAAAAACTCATTCAACCCGATATAAAACACATGTGTCAACCAATCGGAGAAAAACGCCCACCACTATTCATAAAAAAAAACAGATAAAGAAAATATTAGTTTTACATCAAAACACTTATTCATAGAACATAAAGAACCCGCAACACATGGTATATATCAGACAAGAATAAAGAATAAAAACAAACTTTATCAATAATAACTTTCCCCCTACCACTGCGGCAATGGTAATTCATTCTACACTTAAAACATTATATATGAAAACAACATCCATGAAAATATAGAAGTCTGTGATTCAAGTAATAAATCCATTAAAAAAAAAGTCCAAGAAGTATTTTAAAACAGCGCAAAAGATAGTGAAAAACATTAAAAGTAATCGCAAAGCATTGTTATAAAAATTCAAGACTAGTACCAAATTCTCATCACTACAACAAACTACCCAAAATTATGTGTCCCACTTAAAATTCAAAACTAAATAACCAAGGTTCAAATCGAGTAAAATCAACGAACACCTTCCAACAGAACACGTGTTAAGAAACTTCTAAACATCTAGGACTTTTAAATTACCAGTTGTACTACTTTCAGATAATTAAAATCTATGACTCCCCCTCACTGCTAATATTTATAGTCCAGGCTTCCTTTCTTGTATCTCCTAAGTTAAGATGTGTGAAGTGTATTAAGGAAACGTGTCATAGATTCTGCATATCCACCTGAAATAAAAACGAAAGCAATTTAATAAAATTCCTCTGCCCGATTATTCAAAATTAGGTTTGAACCAATTGAACTTCAATGCAAAGAAGATGTTCCTAGAATATGAATTTAAAGCAAAATGCTTTTATATAATAAAGTAAAAGGTCAGTAGAGTCAACCCAGTATGTCCCGTGCGTCCCAGGAAGCCATATCTATATAAAATACAGGGGTTGGACAAAATAATGGAAACATTAATTAAATTACTGACTTTGAGTCCCCTCCCCCTTAGCAGTATTAATAGATTCAATACGCCGACCAATCGATTCATACAGTTTTGGGCTGTATCTATACGAATTTAACTGTTTTCGAGTGAAACCTGCTCTAGCTCCTTCGTTAACGCTTTTTAGATGGAATATATCCCCTAGTTTTTACTCCAATTTGCATAAAAAAAAACTTGATTATGGCAAGATCTGTGAATTATGGAGACCAATGTGTTCAACATCATTATGAGGCATTTAAAAAAAAGTTTTAAAACCTTTTTTGGTGTGAATGGGTGCATTAGTTAATGTTTCCATTATTTTGTCCAACCCCTTTACATCCTTCCGTAGGGCCGACCCAGTTCTTCTGTCGTGTTCCTTACCGTACCAAGAAGCTATATCTATATATATATAATCCAATTAATCTAAACTATCCCAATATCACTCGAATACTTTTCCAGTTTACTTAATACAATATTTCTTTATTACATGATGGTTCCCCAGAATAATAGTGGCCCTATCGTTTTCAACCAAAATACGGGGAATATACCACCTAATCCTAAAAATATTATAAATAACAGAATCATTTCCCACCCACCTAAGGATCTTTTTCTTAGCTAAAAACATCTCCAATTTATGGGACCTCACTTCATACCTTAGTGAAGATATCCTAGGCCCGAGTTTTTTTACCTCTTCTCTGAACCCTCCCCAACATTTCTACATCCTGTCAGTAGTGAGTACACATGCCTGTATACATTAGGCAAGGTGTGCTGTCTAACAAGAATTATACAATGTGGAAATTACCTCTTTACTTTATTAACTCATTTCTCTTTATAATTATCATCTTGTCTTTATCCTGGCGTCCAGAGAATTGAGCCTTTTACTGCTATTACTGAAGCATTTGCCAGTTCCTCTTGATTGTTTTAGATGCTATTTCTTTTATTTTACTATTATTAGTACGTTGCGGCAACCATACCCTCATTGGTGGCCATTAGAATGGTTCTATATGTCTTTTTTCTTTTAATAATATCGTGCTTCCCTTACGACCTGATACCCACACTTTTCCCTTCCCACTGTGACAAAATAGGTGGTGAGCAGTGTCCTCTCGTACCAAGGTCCTGAAACACTAACGTTGTCCGTTCTCAGGGCGATCTGGGGAGGCCAGTGAGCCAGCGGGAAGTCGGCGGATTGCAGAGGGCTATTGTCAACTTCCTCTCCAGGGAGCAGAAGCATAATAATGCTCCCGATACGTGGGTGAATCTCCGGAAATATAAGTGAGTTTTCTCCAGAAGCGATTATCCATCTGTGCAATTTGCTCTCCTGTTCCTAGATGTGCATCGAGGATTAAGTGAGATCAAAGAGTTTTAATATTAATATGCATTTATTTTTTTTAATTATCGTTTTTCTTCAGTCATTTCCCCTCGTTTTTTTTCTGGAGGTTAGTACCCCGTAAGGGGCGCGGCGATTTGCCATCCTGGCCGCCGTGCTGACGGGATCCAGCGCTCCGTCCGGCCCCAGCTTAGCCTCTCTTCCTTCCTTCAGATAGCCCGATTTCTCCCCTACCTCGTCGCTTTTCATACAACCTCTCCCACAACTTTCTCTGGTCAGCCTCTAATTTCACAGGGTAGAATGCTGACCTTCTTCTCAAGCCAACCACCCCGGATCGGGGCTGAGGGGGGGAGGGGACATTGTTCCCTAACCCCTCAGCTCCGGTTCGGGATGGGGTTTTTTTAACAACCTGCTTCATCCCCACCCACATCTTCCTCACATCCCTTTTCCTCTCCTCTTCACAACCTATATTTTTTACGCCGTGTCCAAGGTGGAGCCGCCATGCCGAAGGACTGCCAGGCCACCAGGCGGGAGGGGTGGTCCCGAATGGCGGCGCCTGGCTCTGCCGGGCTTGTAAGCACCTCTCGCAGTGCGGGCAACTGCGAGAGGTGATGAGCTATTGCGTCCCGTAATCAAAAGAGGGTCACCATGCCCATGTATGAAAAAAAACAAAAACCCCAACCCCCAACTTCCCCAAAAACATCTACGGAGCCGCCCTCGGGCAGCTCCACCGAGAAAATGGAGGTCCCCCCCCTTGTGCTTGCGCAAGGGACCCTCCATAATTCTTTAACCGGAGAGGAGGCTTACTCCTCTCCTACGCCTACGGGTGTAGGGGACTCCCCCTCACCCCCTTCTCTGGAGGTGCTTTCGGGCACCTCCCTATCTCCAGCGGCAGTCCCTCCTTTGCTTTCTAAGGGGACTGCCAAGAAAGCCAGCAGGCAGCCCATTGCCGACCGCCCCTCGTGCAAGCGGCTCGGTAGGGCAAACCCCCTTAGGGGGGAGAGGGAAGCCAAGCCCCTTCGGTCGCTTCCCTCAAAAGACCTGCTGGCAAGAATTTTGAACCTTGCTGGGGTCAAGGCCTGTGCCTCCCCACACCACCTGACTAGTGACAATACTGCCAAGGGGACCTGCGATGTCCTGGGAGGGGATGGCCAACTGGAGGCCCCTCCTGTGATAGACATGGTCCTTGAGGAGACCCAGCCCCAGACGGTAGGGCCTTCCATGGGGGGGAATTCGGGCTCGGCGCCAAGCACCGAACCCGAATCCGCCCCTATGCAAGGTCCTCCTCAAATGGCTGAGGGCTCCGAGGCAGTAGAAGGAGGGGAGGGATCTCCTCCGACAACCAGGACCTTCTCCATTTCGGAGAGGGACCTGGCTGAGGCTGGTCCATCTGGCCTGGGGACTTCTGCCGGCGGAGGTGAAAAGCGGGTTCATTCCCCGCCCTCCTCTCCTAAAAAGAAAAAGACTAAAAAGACTCAAAAGACGAAGAAGACTCGGGGCTCCTCTCCATCCGCGGGGGCTGCGGGGACGGATGGGTCTGCTGCCACTTTGGTAGGCGACCAAGCCAAGATCGGCACATCCGGCCCCTCTACCCCCTCGTGTGCGGAGCCCATGACTACGACTAAGACCAAGAATGCACAGGGCGGAGCCTCGATGACATCGGGGCCCCTGATTCAGAGGTTACCTGGCGTTTTCGAGCCCGCTGGCTTCAAACGCTTCCTCGTTATTCGCTCCACTGATGGCACCATGTTGTCCAAGGGCAACATGATCCATCAGAGGAGAGGATTAGCTAGTGCAATTGGTAGAGAGCCGAAGGTAACCCGTTTCTCGGACGGGAGCCTTCTGGCGAATGCGGCGAATCCCGCCGAGGCGGCCAAGATAAGTGCTCTTCGGACACTTCATGGCACCCCGGTGAGTGTGACGCCGCACTCTACCATGAACTTTGTGAAAGGAGTAGTTTATGCGAGGGAACTCGTTGACTACTCCATTGAGGACATCACCCTAGAGCTGGCCGACCATGGGGCGGTCAAGGTCGAACGTGTGATGAGAAAACAGGGAGGGGCCTCGAGACCCACCCCTACACTCTTCGTCACGTTCGACTGTGACAAGCTCCCTGAGTCGGTGCGTGCCGGTTGGTACCGCTACCGCGTGAAGGCATTCGTGCCACTGCCGCGGCGGTGCTATTACTGCCACCGCTTCGGCCATACGAATCGATCATGTAGACGTGCAAAATCGGGGTCACCCGAAGTCTGTGTAAATTGCTCCAAGGTCGCACACGATAAGTCCAAATCGTGTGTGGCCAAGTGTGTCAATTGCGGAGAGCCGCACCCTGCTTCTTCGAAGCAATGTGGTGCATATCTCCTTGAGAAAGAAATCCTGGCCGTTCAGGCCCAGGATCGACTCTCATTCCGCGAGGCAAAGGACTTGGTCCTGGCGCGCCCGGCTCTGCCTGGGACGTCATATGCCTCAATAGTTAGAAAGGCACCCTCTGCTCCTGGCCCATCCAGGCCAACGAGCACGGTTGTTTCCGCGCCCATTCGGAGCCCTTCTGTGGGCTCTACCCAACCTGGGCGCTCCCCTGGTAAAGCTGGCGGCAAAAAGGGTTCATACCCTGCCCCGGCTAAAACCAGGGCTCCCCCCTCTTCCCCCAGTGTGACCGTTTCGCGTAAAGCGAAACGGCCACGCGCCTCCACCGAGTCGTTAGACTCACAGGAGGCAACACCCCTGAAGATGGTCGCTAGGCCATCTTCCGGGGTTCCTAAAGCTGTTCCCCGAAAGGAGGACAGCAACAAAGGAGCTTCGGCCCCTTTGCCCACGCCCCGAGGTGGAGCGAGTGGCTCGGAGACGGTGGTTCCTCGAAAAGAGGGCCCCCCGCCTCCGAAGCCGCAACGCCCGCCTAAAGTTTCGAGGCGGAGGGAGGAAAAGACTCGCATGGCGAGCCCAACCTCCCCCAATAAGTCCTCGAAGGCGACAGCGCCTTCAGCGCTTTGTCCGGCCAACAGCGCCCGGGGTTCTGCCCCCGGGAAGCGTACGGCCATTCCCGTGAGGGTCTTCAATTCGAGGAGGGCCCCCGCGTCTCCGAGCTAGGCCTGGAGGGCATATTCCTTCAATGGAATTGCCGTGGACTCCGGGCCAACTGGGAGGAGCTGCGGAGGCTCGCCTCATCCCGTTCCCCGTTAGCTATTTTTTTGCAGGAGACCATGCTAGGCGCGTGCCCCCTGCCTGCCCTCCCGGGGTATAAGGGTCTTGCGACCCAACCACCGCGGGACGGCCGGGCTGGGGGATGCGCGGTTTACACCCGGCATGATGTCTCCGTTCTTCCTTTCTCTTTAGATACCTCCTTTCAGGCAGTGGCTGTGCAGCTGCACCTGGATAGGAGGTATACTATCATTTCTGCGTACATTCCACCGTCAGCTGACTTCGACGCGGGGGACTTTCGCCGCGTCGTGGCACGGTTGCCGAGGCCCTATCTCTTGCTTGGAGATCTGAACGGCAGGCATCCTCTCTGGGGAGATTACACCATAAATCCCAGGGGACAAGTCCTTGCCGATCTGATCGAAGAGCTTGAGATGGGTGTCCTAAACGTGGATGAGTTTACGCATCACTGTCCGAGAACCGCTTCATTTTCTTGCCTTGACCTATCTTTGTGCTCTTCGGATGCACAGCCTGATTTTGATTGGGGGGTGGTCGATGACCTCCATGGTAGTGATCACTTTCCCATTCAAATATCATTTTCAGGGCAACTGCCGCCTGAGAGACCACCTCGGTGGTGCTTGGCGCGGGTGCGGTGGCCTGCATTTCAGGAAATGACTGAATTCTCTATCTCAGTCAAGGAGTTTAGGTCGGTAGATGAGGCCGTCGAGTTCTTCTCCGGCAACCTCATCGCCGTGGGCCTGACTACTATTCCTAGGACGTCTGGCCGTTTTGCACGCCGACCACTCCCATGGTGGTCGGCCGAGTGTGAGACGGCCCTCAAACAGAAGCGTTATGCCTACATGCGCTATAAGCGCCGCCCGAACGATTTCACCGTCGCTGAATTTCGTCGGGCTAGGGCTAGGTTCCGGTATATTTCGAAGCACGCCCGCCGCTCTTCTTGGCGGGCATACGTGTCTTCACTTAACGGGAAGACCCCTTTAGCTGAGGTGTGGAAGCGAGTCAAAAGGATTCGGGGCAAGTTCTCGCAGGACCCCCCTCCCGTTCTCCAGGAGAATGGGACCGCAATCTCGGACCCCGCGTCCGTGGCGGAATCCTTAGCGACCGCTTTTTCCGCATTCTCTAGCCGTGATGCTGCTCCGCCAGCATTCAATGCACGTCGTGATGTCGCGGAAGGCCGCCGGCTGGACTTTACCTCCAGAGGCGGAGAACCCTTCAACGACAAGTTTACTGTGAGTGAGTTGCGTTCCGCTCTCGCTTCGTGCGCGGACACCGCCCATGGTCCGGACGATGTCCCGTACGCCATGCTTCGACACCTGGGTGAGCGAGGCATGGCCTTTCTATTAGATTTGTTCAACAGGATCTGGGTGGAAGGTCTCCTCCCAGACTCCTGGCGAATCGCTACTGTGCTCGCCTTTCGCAAGCCGGGGAGAGATCACTCTACTCCGACCGGTTTCCGCCCAATCTCTCTAACCTCTTGCGTGTGCAAGTTGATGGAGAAATTGGTAAATGTTAGATTAGCCTATTTCCTGGACAGCGGAGGCCATCTGTCTTCTGCACAGTGCGGCTTCCGTAAGTTCCACTCCACGTCGGATGCTCTGCTCCGACTGGAAAATGCCGTCTGCGAGGCTTTCCTTCGTAGACAGCACTACGCCACGGTGTTTTTTGATCTGGAGAAAGCCTATGATACCGCATGGCGATACGGTATCATGGAGACTCTCCACACGATGGGGGCGAGGGGACGCCTCCCAATGTTTATATCTGAATTTTTGCGAGATCGTCGATTCCGCGTACGGGTGGGGGGAGCCCTCTCCGGCCCAAAGGAGCAGGAAGAGGGTGTCCCGCAGGGAAGTGTCCTCAGTGTCACACTCTTTGCCCTGAGCATCAACGGCATCACCTCGGTGCTGCCGGAAGATGTTCTCGCTACGCTCTACGTGGACGACCTTTCGATCTCTTTTGGCGCGGCCCAGATGCCAACTCTGGAGCGCCGACTCCAACAGGTATTGAACCGCGTCTCTTGCTATGCCAAAGCGCACAGGTTTCGGTTTTCTTTGGCCAAGACTAAGGTGGTGCACTTCTGCCGCCATCCACGGCTTCACCCCGACCCAGATTTGTTTCTTAATGGGGTGCGCCTGGATGTGGTTGAGTCGCACCGTTTCCTTGGTCTTGTATTCGACCGACGCCTCACCTGGGAGGCTCACATTCGCAGCCTTAGGGTCTCTTGTACCCGCGCCATGGACATTCTCCGTTCCGTGACGTTCAGCGCTTGGGGCGCTGATAGGGCTACCGCCTTACTTTTTTATCGATCCTTTGTTCGCTCGAAGCTCGACTACGGATGCGAGTTTTATGCATCCGCAGCCGAGCGTTTATTGCGGAAGGTGGATTCGATCCACCACACCGGCCTTCGCCTTGCGACCGGTGCCTTCCGCACTTCCCCCATTGAGAGCCTGTTGGTCGATGCTGGGGAGATGCCACTCGCTCTGCGCCGCGTGCAGTGCATCACTCGCCTGTACGCGCGAGCCCGGCGCCTCCCCCAGTCGCCAACAGCTCTCACTGCATCCGCAGCTGATCTCGATGGTGCCTATGCCGCCGAGAGACGCCAGTCATACCCTAAGCCCTTTGGGTTTAGGGCCAGGAAACTCCTTCGAGAGGTAGATATAGCTCTCGGGCCGGTGGCGCCCCTGGTTCTGCCCAGGACGCCACCCTGGAGGGTACCACATTTGGCTATTTGTCGCCACGCCTCTGCTCCCAAAGCTTGTACTGCGCCGGGAGTATTGCGTTCGATCTTTTTGGAGCACACATCGTGTCACGCTGGTACCGTGCCAGTGTATACGGATGGCTCCAAGTCCCAAGAGGGGGTCGGCTTCCACGCCGTATCCCCTCTGTTTGAAGTCAGCGGGGCTCTACCAGGCGCTGCGTCTGTCTTCACGGCCGAGCTGGTGGCAATACACCACTCGGTACGGGAGATTACGCGACGTGCCCGGTTCGGAGACCGGATTGTGATTTATAGCGACTCACAAAGCGCCCTGAGTGCTCTCGGGGCATTGGAATCTCCGCATCCCCTGGTTCGCGAAATCCGTGACGCCACGGTTTTGGCGAGCCGGGCAGATGTCGAGATTATCTTCTGCTGGGTTCCTGGACATGTAGGAATTGCGGGGAATGAGCGCGCCAAAGAGTCCGCGAGGACTCTGCGACCGGACCAGCGTTTCGCTCTTCCTCACACCGACTACATGGCAGGAATACGGGCAGCTCTTCGGACTGCTTGGCAAAGAAGATGGGAGACGGTCGAGGGGAACTTAAAGTTGCGTGCCATTGCGCCGCGACTGTTCCCATGGACCTATCCCCCAATGCCGCGGCGGCTTCAGGTTGCTTTCTGTCGTCTTCGAATCGGACACACTCGTGTGACGCATCGTTACTTGGTGGAGCGCTCGCATGTGCCCTATTGCAACGACTGCGTCGTCCCCCAGACTGTTCGGCATATTCTTGTCGAATGTCCCAGTCTGGGTGATCTTCGCGCACGATACCTGTCTCGGTACCGGGATGGGCGGGGTCGCTACCGCCTGTCCCTTGTACTCGGGACGAGTGCGTGCACCATGACTGGTGGACTTATTGACTTTTTGGGGGAGGCCGGCCTTCTCCCCTTTATTTAAGGTTCCTTTTTTTGTTTTTTTTTTGTTTTAGATTGCACTCTCCTGCACCGGGGTGAGGGGGACCTCCCCCCGCTGCCGGAGATTGCTTCGATTGTTAAGTTTTTCAAATTTATATTGATTGTTAAGTTTTCATATTTTAACTTTAAAGTAGCCTAATTCTAGGCTGTCGTGTTTTTCGGCGACTTATGCCCAAGTGGGTAGTTGCCAGATGGGCTCTATAAAAAAAAAAAAAAAAAAAATCTGGAGGTTAGTATAGCGCATATAGGAACGTTGTATTCATTTGCCCTCAAGTAGAAATAACAAAATAATCCCATGAAATAAATTGCCAAAGTGGAACAAGTTGTGCTTAGTCCCTCCCTACACAACATAACATGAACAGGCTAATTTATGGCCCCCAAGCCAGCTCTTCCATGCCATTTCACTAGCTATCGAAGCGAAAGAAACAACCATCCCACGTCAGGCACAGGTCCCTCTGGAAAGGGTCCAATGTGGTCACCATCCAAAACTAGACACAAACCGCTGACAGAATAGACATATGCAATTGCCGCAACCAGGAACAAGAGTCCGCTCAACACTTTCCCAACATACTCGACACTATTCAAAGATTCAAGGAGTACACTAGATCTTTGGGACAACCTATTCCAGTCGGTGGAGTTCGCCAAGGCCGCTGGCTTACCCAAGGGAAGGAAGGAACTTAGGTAGGGAGAACTTAAATCTCTCAGGAGAGACATTAACACGTCACCTGACGATACCCTGCCATTGCGAGGCTTGTCTTTCTTTCATCCATGACCCCATTTCCTTTCCTATTCCACAAGTTCGTACTGAATTAAAATGCTCTTTTGTACAAGGTTGTTCAAGGGAGTAGGAAATGGCTTCACTGGTTTTCGTCAGAATCACCAGTCCCCCCTCCCCATTCTTTCCTCGTCTGACCTTCACTGAAATATACTGTCTCTTTTATCCCCTTCTTATTATGAATACTCTGAATATAACACGAAACCATGCAAGCCATGTTGCAATGATGCAAGTTTGCAACGCAGAACATAAATAGCCGAACAACTTTGTTCCATGCAGAAAGTTAGACTGGAGCTGCAACTGCCGAGCCGCGTGGCTATAACGATACGGCCCGCCCCACTCTTTGCATGAAGCTTACTTATCCTCTATTCACCCACTTGCTTGCTTAAGGTTTCCCCGGCAACATCGACAAATTTCGCCAACCGTACTGAGTTCTACCGGGGATTCAATACTACCGGTTTTATTTCAGTTGTAATTTTTGTAAGATATATTGGGAATATCTGAATTGTATCTGGTTCCTGCTGGCAGTAGGGGGAAGTGGCTGCTTCCCATCTATCCCCGCGTCTAATTCTGGTCAACTCTTTTCCATAATTGTTAAGATTAACTACGGATGATTTTGGGGGGCGTTTTTCAGTTATCCGACTGGCCAATCAGCGAGCTGTATTAAACACCGTCATTGACCAATCATAAGCGTTTATTTTTCAGGTTATAAATATTTATTTTAAAAAATATAGGAAAAAGCTCACTTAGCTGTCACTTTAGCTGTGCTAAGTGAGCATTTTCACTAATTAATTTGGGCAAATTTCTAATTATGAGGTTATGGTAAAAAAATAGATTGGCCGCTATTTATGCCATATTGTCAGTTATATATTGTTTTAATCCATCGAAAGAATCGGTTCCGTAGGGGTATGTGTAGGGTTTTGGGTTTTTTTTTTTGTAAACCACTTAAAATATTTCTTTTCTAATCAGTATAATTGTGTACCTACATGATTCGACAGTAATTTTCCTCGTTCAAGGCCTAGTCTAACCCAACAAGGTCTGCTGACCAAACAGTCGCGTGCTCTCACTTATTCTGATTTATGACCTTACGACCTACAAAACTTTCATTAATTCGCGGAGTAACCTTGGGAGGGCCTTGGCAATTATATTATTCCAAAGATAATGTAAAACAACATCAGGATTTCAAACTTCAATAGAATCGGCCGAATAGTTATGAGGTTATGGCCAAAAGAAAATAGTTCCCGGGCTAACCTTGCGAGGACCGTGGTAATTATATCATTCGAAAGTGAATGTAAAACAACATAAGGGTTTAAAATTTCGTTAGAATCGGCCGAATAGTTATGATGTTATTACACTAACAAAAACAAAGCAAAACGGGGACCGACCCACATAGAGATGTAGAGTCGCACGCGACTAAAAACAAAAATTAGCTACATGTTGGTAATAGGAATCGCATCATCATCATTACCATCACTAACTCTATAATTTAAGAATGGGATTTTGTTTAGTATTTGAATAATAATTTCATCTTAGTTTGGTTATGACTTTTTATCCAAGTTATTTCTAATAATTCTTTTATAATATCAAAAAAAAAAATCGTGAAGTTCAGAAATAAATATAAGTATCTAAATTTGGGAAATTTCTTAAAACCCAAAGAATTACAAATGGTGAAGTTCAAGAAAATTTATTTTTATATATCTTCTTCTATAACTATATTTTAGCAACGTGATATTTTGAAAAACGGGAAATTTAGTTCATTTTTAAAATTATTATAATTGGTGAAGTTCAGAAAATTTAACCAGAGCTGGGTTTTTATAGATTTTAAATTTTAATCTTAGTAGCGAAGCCATTGCCTGGTTTGTTTAATAATTATATTAAGGTAAGAACAGATCACTGATCGAGAATTGTGAGTACCCATGATGGCCACAACCTGTAGAAGGAGAGATGAATTATGAGTCAGTATCAGAAAAATAACCTCAATTTGATACATATTTGTTGAAATTCGAAACATAAACATACATTTTGAATAAAATAATGATAATTAGCGTTCATTTCTTGGAGAAAAAAAAAGGTTGTTTTTTTAAAATTTCACTTGAAAAGGCAAAAAAAAACCCAACTAATAAAACCCTGGGGTCTTACGGCTTTTTTTTTATTTGCCAACCCTGCCTCCAACTGCTATTTCATTTGCTGCTTTTCGTGATACTACACGTTGTTCCATGTTTCAAAACCTCAATTTGATACATATTTGTTGAAATTCTAAACATAAACATACATTTTGAATAAAATAATGATAATTAGCGTTCATTTCTTGGAGAAAAAAAAAGGTTGTTTTTTTAAAATTTCACTTGAAAAGGCAAAAAAAAAACAACTAATAAAACCCTGGGGTCTTACGGCTTTTTTTTTTATTTGCCAACCCTGCCTCCAACTGCTATTTCATCTGCTGCTTTTCGTGATACTACACGTTGTTCCATGTTTCAAAAGCGTCAAGGCGATTTGTTGCCATTGGTTTAATCTCTGCTTCACATCTGTCCCCCATGTCTCATTATGGTTAACTCTCCCAACACCTGCCAGGTTCCTCTTGTCTCTGAATGCTCCTTGCAAAATTGAGTTTATCGACCGCCATCTTAGTTTGTCTTTGGTGACTTATGCCCTCGGAGGCAGTCGCCAGAGAGGCGCCATTCCAAAAATCTTACAATCTGTTTCCTTTCCCACCCACACGGTAATATACTTGATATTATCACCTCTCCATTCCCAATTCATAGCCTTACTACAACTAACGTCTCGCTGGCAACTTTCTTATCTCCTTATGTTTCTATCTTCAACTTACACCCAAGCTTGCTCCGGCTGACATTTGAGAATTGTGTGCTTGTAAAGGCAAACGCGGAACCCAGTTCACACGGCCCTTTACGCGAGGGGCGGTCAATAAGTTTTGCAATTCGGATATAAGGAAAAGAGATATGAGGAAAAGTGTTTTATTATATTTCAATATAACTACCCTCGACTTTAATGCACTTGCGCCACTTGTCCCTGAGGCTTCGAATTCCCGACAACCAGAAATCTCCCGACTGCTGTTCAATCCACTCCTGGACGGCGAGCTGGACATCTTCATCGTCCTCAAACCGGCGTCCACGCAGTGCAGCCTTGAGCTGGCGGAATAAAAAGTAGTCGCTAGGGGTCAGATCTGGACTGGAGGGAGGATGGTTGAACTCCTCGAATCCGCCCTCGCGCAGGGCAGCTTGTGCAACTCTGGCCTTGTGGACTTTGACGACGTTGAAGTCGATAATGGGGCGTGAGGTTTCTAGGGACCCAACGGGCAGAGACCTTGGCCATGGAAAAATTGTCGTGGCTGATGTTGATAACACTTCCATGTGATATTCCAAGTTCTCGCTCGATTTCTTCGACCTTCACCCGTCGATTTTCGAGGATCATCTTCTGCACACGGGCCACATTGTTCTCGTTGGTCACGTCTGACGGGCGTCCTAGACGGGGGTCATCTTCAAGGGACTCACGACCATGGCGGAACTCCTTATTCCAGCGAGCAATGGTTGCATATGAAGGGGTGGTGTCGGTGTATACTGCAACCATGCGTTCATGGATCTCTTTTGCATTCTTGCCTTCCTTGGTAAAAGATTTGATCACTGCGCGGTGCTCAACCTTCTCCATTGGTGAAAAATTTGTGACTGACGATCTGCGATCAGCTACTGCTTCTTAAATAGACGAGGCAGGAGCGTGCGACTGCAGGTCCTGACTTGTCGTAACTTGTCCTAACACCCTCACAAACAGCCATCCTCCTTCCTCTGTTTTGCCCTACCGATTCGCAAAACCTATTGACCGCCCCTCGTAACTTTAACAAACTAACAATCCCAGAATATTTATTGAGAAGGAAAACAAAGTTCGCTTCGTGGCAGACAAAAGGTCGCGCCACTAGGCTACACTATGTAGGTTACGGTTGGTTACCAGGTGGGTCCTGGAGTATAAGCGAGGGAAAGAGAGAAACAAGAAAAATTCTGATCTTATAATTTAAGGAGAAGAACTTGATTATAAATACAAAATCTATATTTAGTAAACACAAAAATAAGATTTATAACAACTTAATGTCATCTCGGCCACAAACGACCCAAGTTGTTATATAAAAGGGGAGGACACTTACAAAGAATTTACGTCGTAAATTAAGCGGGAAACGATAAGCTTCACTCCTCGAGTACGAGGTACACACGGAATAACCTCCGCGTCTTACGTCCTTTGCTACGATGCGGAGGGAGACTCGAGACTTACTCGGAGGCCTAGTAAGGGCGCATGACGAAAGAACTATTCCAAAGTACCTGATACTGGATCAGTGGAGGAACACCACGGATGAGGGTAATCCAACGGAGGACGAATCCACGGATGGCGACGCGGAGGCGGTGATAGATCCAATGGATTCGAAGATGATCCCGGTGACGAGGGATTCCGAAGTTGGTACGGCCGAGCGACCGGCGTACCACACGGGGATAATCTTGAGTGACACAAGGGGTAGGGGGGGGGAGCCAAAACGAGCCCACGGTTTTCAGACTTCCCAAATGGAGAACTCTCAACGTCCAAGATTAGTAGCACTCGTACAGCAGGTCAGCGTCAAAACTGGCAGGAGATAAGGCAAGGGTCCTCGCCGTACGGATTTGAACAGGTTCTTCCCTTCGAGAAGGAAGCGTCCTTTTATACGGGTTCTGTGACGTAATAACCTCATGCGCGCGCGGGGCGTCGACCAACGGTGCAGAGGTCAGAGTCGAGAAAATAACTTCAAATGGGGCGCGGAACTTTGTCGCCCTTACAGTGCCCTCCTGGCGGTAATCCCTTTCACTATATATCTTCCACACTTTCACTTTCTCTATCTTCACCCCCTTTCTTTACAAAATCTCCTTATCAAATTTCTGCCGATACACCTTCGCTATTTCTATTTAAATTCGAGGAAAATATTTTTAACTTGCACCCAACCTTCGCTTAACCATTACCGCCTAGTCTCGTTATCGCTGGGTTTCCACCATGGATCGTCTCTCTCCCATTCCTCCACTGGACAGTACCTCTCTTATAATTGACCCTGTTAACTCGATTCACTGCTTCCATGATCTTTTCTACCTTACTTGACGTCCATGCGCCTCGCTTTACCTTCTTTCTCGTCGGCATCCCCCTTGCTTTTCTGATGCTATTCGGAGATATAATTAGCACCAGCGAACCGGCGAGGGGCACTCTTGACCTCAAGCTCTTGATCGTAAAACCAAGACATGTGCCACCCTTTCCTACACACTTTCCACTCATTCCTTCCGCGATCTCTCCATTTAGCCCACACACCCGGTATCTTCTTTGATAACAAAAACAATACGCATTATTTAAGCTTCACATACGTCTCCATTTCTTTGTGACGCGCACGAGCTTTACTCTCCTTGGAGAGGAAGGCTCGTGCCCCATCCCTTTTCTCTCGCTTCTTCTTAGACCATTTTGGTCATATTAAAGTGGTGTTCCCTGTGACCTTGAACCTCGCCATCTTGTATTCTACCCCTACCCATCCTCACCAACTTCTCTCTTTCGTCTCCAGAAGAAGTATCCTACCTCTTTATCGTTAAAAGCGCTTCGTTTCTCTTTTGACAGGTTAATCAAAGTCGCTTATCGGTTCCCTGTTAGCCTCTCCTTTAATATTATTAATTGCAGTGTTCTTTATTGTGGTAATGATTTCCTGGTGTTTTCTGAAACCGCTCATGACTGATTCCGCTTTTATCTCCCATCTATCTCCTCAATCTGTTCCCACTCAGACTGATATATCTTGCCGGCGGAGGTGCGTTATGGTGTTCCGCCAAAGCTCGGCTCTTGGTCCACTCGTTTCTCTTATTTCCTCCTTGGCATTCTTACGTGTCACGTTGGCCTATTATTTCATTTTTATGCCGATGACACGCAAGTCTACTTATTCTTATCCCGTCTCGTATGCTAAGACTTAGAAATATCCAACCCGTGTTCCATTTTTCGACATTGCCAATAATCTGGGCGCCGCCTTCAATAGTCAAATGTAACAGAAATTTTCAAAAAGCGCATAAAGACTGATCCTAGGAATTATAGTCTCACCTTCCTTACTTGGGTCGTTGGTAAACTTTTGGAGTCCAGTGTTAGATATCGTTGATCATCTGAACTTAAATAACTTAATAATAGCACACAATACGGACGTTTATGCTTAACTTGATTTTTTTTCACCAAATAAAAACAACGTTTGACCATAATAATCTAGATGTAGTTTATCTCAATTTCGAAGGCTTTTTAAAACAGTTTCACATAGACTTCCTCGGCATTCGTCAACATCTGTTTTCGCACCCTTGATTTTTTTTTAATATATATAAACTATCTTTACACGAATTTCTTTATTTTGTAAAATTTCAAAATTTGCTGATGAGAATCTTGTAACTAGAGCAAAATATTAGTAACTAGAAATAAAAAAACCTAACAAAGGGACGAATATAGTATTAAAATGGTCGGAAAGATGGCAGTTGCAATTTGACGTCGACAAGGTGTAAGGCAATGCACATTAGTCATCATAATATCCATAGAGATTACAGTATCAGTGGTCGCATTTAAAGGCAACATGGGAAAGGATTTAAGTGAATTAATCTCGAATAATCGAAATTTCTTTCGATGAAGTTGCATGACAAAAAGCCAATGAGGCTCTAGGATGCTTAGCTAAACATTTTTCGTTTAAATCGAAATATATATAAGGCTCATTTGGTGTATTCGGTACGAATCTGTTGTTAATGCATGAAAAGGATATTATAATATTGGAACTCTTCTTGCGTAGAGCAACAAAAAATAATTCCTTAGAATAACTTAGAAATAGATGGTACGAAGAAATGCCGAGGCACCTCAATTTACTCTCGCTGAAAGGTCGGCATCTGCGGGGCCAACCTATTGAATATTTTAAATAGTAAAATGGCTAACTAATGTAAATTATGACTTATGTAAGCTATATATAACCGAGCGGCAACTAGAAATAACGATTTTAAACTAGTAAACAAAAGATTTAATACTGCGATATCCCCAAATTTATTTTCTTATAAAATAAGACTTGGAATAGCTTGACTAGGGATGTCATCGAAAATACTACATTAAATATATATGTTTAATAATAAAATCGATAAATATTACTTTAAAAATGTAACCTGGCAGAAATGAGATTTGTGAAACTACTTATCCTCTCTTCCTTTACCTATCCTCCACCTCTCATTTTTATCCTTTTGAGGTACCATCGAGTGGATTTTAGTCTTTCTGGTTTCTAAGTCTCTAAAAATTCTGTAATCTCTCAAAGTTCGTGTCGCTAATAGCCGCAACTCTTCCCTTTGTTCCCTTAATCTTGCCATATCCGCTCTGACTGGGACGATACCCACTTTGACATCACCATACACGCTTTCTTTACTTCCCGCCTTGACTACTATAATTTCCCTCTCGCTGTATTCGACTCTTTCAACTTGTTCAACCCTGCCGCCCAAGTTCTCACCCTCTCGAGCAACTTTTGCTTTTGAACTGCACTGGCCAGCATCCGTTCCCGTGTCACCTTTAAGGCCCTCCTTACCTACAATATCTTAAACAGCTGCATCCCACCCATTTCCTTTCGGAACCTAACCTAGCCCCAAGAATCCCTTCGTTCCCGATCTCCGCCTTTGTTGCTTCTACCTTGTAATTGGGGATTTTCGATTTTCGCTCTCAGGATGTTGAATGATCTGCCTGCTGATGTATGCCCCCACCCTCATGGGGCCTTAAAATGGATAAACTCGGTTCTGTTTCCTCGAAGTAAGGGGCTAGCCGATAAGTGATAGTCGATCGCGATTGATTCAAAAAGAATTAAAGCCTCCAGAATGAGTTGAAGATAAGAGTGCTATCCTTAATTGAGAATTAAACAGTAAGAAGTAAAGAAAAAGAAGTTTGAAATTGGAATATTTAAATTAATGCCTTCGACAAAGAAATATACTACTAGACCGAGCACTCACTTCGTCTTTAAACAGAACAAATACAAAAACTCGAGAGTACATAGTCCAAGAGCACGCAAGCCAAAATGACCGGGCCGGTCCCACACGCCTTCCTTCCCTCACCAAACTAAAGAAAAAAGAGCGATGTTCATAAACTAAACTCAGTTTCGTCCTGGTCCCAAATGCAAGACTCCCAACAACCATAAATAACCAATGTAGTCATAAACGTCCAGCAATTAACGGCGGACCTAAGTCGAGCCATAATCACTTGAAACTGAAAGAAATTGGAAGACAAATGGGGGATAGACAATCTAAATAAAGTGGGAATCGAGACGCATAAAAAAATAGGTAAGGGGATATGTGATAAGGTAAACTCCATCCAATCGATAGATACAATTTAAACAAAATCTTTCCCTTCGTTCCATTCTTGTTAATTCAATTCTTTTTATTTTTCATTTCTTTTCCCCTCTACTTAAAGTACTTTTTCCATTCCTACCCCGCAGAATCATAACAAAGGGCCAATCGCAGAAGATAACAAGTCACACTGACGTTTAAATGCGTTCGCCAGGCACATACACACATGACCTAGTAATGCATTGCTTAAATGTCTATATGAGGTAATTTGGGTGTTCTGTCTTTTACAGCGGTGCCGTCGACAAGATTTTCCGAAGCGCGCCTCCAAGTGCCAAACACTCCGTCTTGATAGTTGAAGAACCAAAGTCATTAATTGGAAGCTATGTCATTTTTGATTTGGGGAACTACCCTATGGTATGTATAGTTAATATGGTTTCACTTCCATGTACCCCGCAGGGTCTAGACCCCAGATTCCCAAACTGGGGGCCATACAGCAAAATTTAGAGGGCCACAAGCTGAGGCTATGTACACATAAAAATCCCAAGCCTCACCACACTGGAACAGCCAGTCAGCAGCTGAGCCAGCCAGAGGAAGAGGTGCGTCTGTACTCGGTATACATTTGAACCATGCCTTGTTGCCAGATGCATGAGTAATATGCCTCATTCTTTCTTTATTCAGGGTAATTCCATTTTTATATATGATTTTATGTTCTTGATAAAATAATTCATTGGGATGCATTTTGATACTAAACAATTATCACTCAATAACTTATTTAATACTTCCTATACTATGGTTTCTGTATGAGAACCTGGTCTTGAATCTTGAGTATCAACCAGTCCACAGTCCCACTTTAGAGGCCACAGTTAAAAAAGCGAACACTTTGTCCAAGTGTGGCTCCATCAAATAATCTGTTTACGCCAATTTTAGTGTTAGGGGGACTTAAGCCACCATCAATACCAATTTAATGGTAAGTAAGCTTTGCATCATGAAGTTATTTAAGAAGAAGGAAAAAAATATCTGTTGTATTTTTGCACAATTTCTGAAATGCTTTTGTTTTTTTGAGAGTTTAGTAACCTGAAATTTTATTTCCTTTTCCTTGGAGGCGGAAAGTTGGCAATGCTGGAAACAGTGTCAGATATTGTAGAGGAGTGTGATACTGCTGCAAAGAACTTGATTGTTCAACATCTTGAAGCCTTAGTGGAGGAATTTAAAAGATACTTCACATATATCCAAAGCCAAACCTCTCGGGTAGTAAGGTTCCCCTTCACTGCTCCAGTGACATGCATATCTGATGATAATGATGATGGCAGACTGAACTGCTGACACTTCAGGAAGATACAGGAGCCAAAATGAAGTTTGAAACGGAATCTATCACTGTATTTTGGTCATCAATGGCAGCTTCATACCCAAACTCGTGTAACTTAGCTTTCCGCCAACTACTACCCTTTGCATCAACCTATTCCTGTGAGGCTGCATTCTCTCAACTTTTGTATATTAAATCAAGATATCACAATAGACTTGATGTAATGCATGACCTACGCTGTGCTTTGAGTGAAACAAAGCCAAGAATTAAGATGCTGGTCGATGGCTTTCAACATCATCCTTCACATTGAGTTTAATTGGGGTTTGAACAAACAAACTTGCACATGAAGGTTCTTGCTGGGAGAAGAGAAGGTGATGTTTCCACTAAAGGTCTTGGTTTTGTTATTTATGACTCCCTATGATAGGATTTCGTTCAGAATTATTAAATTTGTCATTATAAAAACGATAAGATTGCTTTTGACTACACTTTTTTATGCAGTGAAATATATCTTTTTCTACTTTTGTATATTGGAGAAAGGTTTTAGGAAATTGTTAGTTTTAATTACAGGTAGGCCTACTCTCAAATTCTAAAAAGTTATTTTATGTGCATCAAATTACTTTTTTAGTACCATTTTAATGTTTATTTGAGATTTGTCAAAAAGTAAATTGCAAGTTTCCATAAAAGGAAAAAATATGGAGTTGAATGAATAAAATTACAGGTATCGCCAGAGTTTTTCATAATGGACTTAAATAAATGTAGGACTACAGACACTCACTGTTGTCACGACATATGGATTCGGAAGGGGGAGCAATGGATAAGGATCATATATGAAAAGTGGGTAAAGATCAAAATAAGTTTGGGAACCACTGGTCTAGACTGTTGCACCTGACAACTGGAAGAGCGGCATGTCCTCTCGGCCCGAGTGCCCGCAGTTAAGCACCATCTAGCACGGCCTCCCGGCCCAGTGCGCGCAGCAGTTCACCATTACTGCCCCACTGTCTGCAGGGCGTTACTCCTCTCACTATTTTCGACCTTCTCTACATTCTCACCACTTTCACTTCAAATGTCTCATTACTGACTTCTGACCCGCATAGGGGGAGGTGTGTAGCCGGGGGTAACACCCCTGCAGGCACACCTTCCCACTCCCAGTGCCGGGGTAGGATAATGGGGCATTACCCCCGTCCCCCTTACTCCTTAGTTGACGCGTCTATCCCTGATCTTCTTTATTACATACCCCAGTTTACCCCTTCCCAACCTTTCATCTCATTACCAGAGAGGTTCTGGTAGTTTAGTGGACTTGCAGCCTCTTACCCGAACCTACCATCAACCAGGTATGAGGTGCGTTGTGTTTCCCACTCTTTCATAAGGTACGCGGAGGAGCTGCACGACGTCCTTGCCCTAATGAAGTCATGGCCCACTGGGGTCAATCGAACTCTGACACTGGTTTGGGAAACTTGCTCCCCCAACCCCTGTCCCTCTAAGCACCCACCTTTTTTTATAGGTATCTCCTATTTATTTTCTCATGATTTAAGGACCTGACCAGCTGCCCCATACAGAGTCAGAAGAGAGGCTTTGGAACCTCTATAAACAACGCACGCAGTATCCAAGAGACCAGAACTTGAGAGGTCCAAGACGTTGGGGCGCGATTAATGAGAAGATAGGTTTGGCCCCCAAAGCCCTTCGCTGCTCCTAATGGGCTGACCACGTTCCTGTGGCGTTCTAGGGTGCTTAAGGTTGGTGGGTTTTACTGGCTTGTTGGATACCAGGTCAACTAAAAGTCCCTGGGTCTGTCACAACACACCCTTAGATTTTTGGGAGCGACCGTCCACTGGGCAACGAATGTTCGGTGAATATTGCTGTTCAAGTGAGGAATCACACGTTAATGTACCCAGGGTTGATGCAACTGGGCGTGGTATATAGCCGACCAACCTTTTTTTTCACTTATAGGCTCAACGTGAAGGTTGGGGTGGGACTAAAGGAGGCCACCTCCCGAGACGAACATGGACACGGACCCAGATACTCTTGTTGAGATGAGGGCCCTCCCTTTGTTCGGACCGCCAAGACAGCTTAGTCCTCGAGGAGGATGTGGCTGAAGTTAGTTCGTCCGGCCTCGGGGCCCCATCTAAGTCGGGTTCGGGAACGGATGGGTTCCCTGCCGACTCGGCAGGTGACTAGTATAAGGGTGGCCCATCCAGCTCCTAAGCATCCTCGTGTGGTGCAGGCAAATCCCAATCGAAAAGGTTGGTGGAGCTTCGATGACGTCGATCGAATCTCTTTGAGAGGCCAAGGAATTCACCCTGAGATTTGAGAGGTCAAGTGGAGATAGCAGGATTACAGGCGTGGTAGCCACCGCGCATATTCGGAACTCTTCTGTGGGTTCCACAGGTCTCGGTCGCAACCCTAGTAGAGCTTGCGCCCTGCCCTAACCTGGAAGCCGAGCCTATCCAAAGAACGAGGGATCCTCTTCCCTCCTTGGCCTGTGTGACGACCAAAGCCGCCTCCGCTAAGCCATCAAAGGCAGCAGCGCATTCTGCGGCCAACCTTCCCCGCAACTCTGTCTCCAGGCGGCTTAGGCCATTCCCATGAGGGCCTTTAAATCTAAGATGGCCCCCGCATCTCCTTCGAGCAAGGCTTGGAGAGCATTTCCTTTCATGAAATTGCCATGGACTCCGGGTCAAATGGGAGATTCGTCTCTTCCCGCACTCCTTTAGCTATTTCCTTTCAGGTGACTAATGTTGGGAGCGTGCCCCCTACCCAGCCTCTGAGTATAAAGGGTTGCCACTCCCCGACCACGGGATGGGGATGGGCAAGTGATTGCGCGATTTACAACCCGATACGGTGTCTGGGTTCTCTTTTGCTTTGAAATGCCTCCTTTCCAGCAGTGGCAGAGTAACTACACCAGAATAGGAGGTATATTTTTTATTTCGGCTGTCCTCGATGGAGCCGAATTTCGCCGCGCTGTGCCACGATTGCCTAGGCCCTTTCTCGTTGATCTGAGCGGTAGGCATCACCCCTGGCGGGAAGAGACGATCAATCCCAGGGGCTAGGTCCTTGCCGACCTTATCGAAGAGCTGGAGATCAGTCTCCTAAATGTGGATGATTCACGTATCCTCTGCGAAACGGCTCATTTTCATGTATATATTTGTCACTGTTCACCGCGTTGCAGTTCTTGGCGGGGTATAAGTGTCTTTTCTTAACAGGAAACCCCCTCATGTAGGTTTTGGGAGCTCGTCAAAAGGTTTCGGGGCAAGTTCTCGCTGGACTCCCTTCCCGTTCTCCAAACGAACGGTACCCCAAACCCGGACCCCACATCCGTGGCAGTCTTTTACCACCGCTCTCTACGCATTCCTTAGCCGGGATGTCGCGGAAGGCCGCCGACTGGACTTTGCCTCCGGAGGCGGAGAACCCTCCAACGACAGGTTTACTCTGAGTGAGTTGCGTTCCGCTCTCGCCTCGTGCGCGGACAATATCCCGTACGCCATGATTCGACACCTAGGTGAGCGAGGCGTGGCCTTTGTTAGATTTGTTCAACAAGATCTGGGGTGAGGGTATGATCCAAGACTTGGCGAATCTCTACTGTCATCGCTTTTCGCAAACTGGGTTGAGTTCACTCTACCCCGGCCGGTTTCCGCCCAATCTCTCTAACCTCCTGCGTGTGCAAGTTGATGGAGAAACTAGTAAATGTTAAATTAGCCTTTTTCCTGGATAGCGGAGGCCATCTGTCTTCGGCACAGTGCGGCTTCCGCAAGTTCCACTCCGCGTCGGATGCTCTGCTCCGACTGGAAAATGCCGTTTGCGGGTCCTTCCTTCGTATACAGCACTACGTCGCGGTGTTTTTCAATCTGGAGAAGGCCTATGATACCGCATGGCGATACGGTATCGTGGAGACTCTCCACACGATGGGGTCGAGGGGAGGCCTCCCAATATTTTTATCTGGATTTCTGAGAGATCGTCTATATCGCGTATGGGTCAGGGAGCCCTCTCCGCCCAATGGAGCAGGAAGAGGGTGTCTCGCAGGGAAGTGTCCTCAGTGTCACACTCTTTGTTATCGCTACGCTCTACGTGGACGACCTTTCGATCTCTTTTGGCGCGGCCCAGATGCCAACTCTGGAGCGTCGACTCCAACAGGCATTGGACCGCGTCTCTCGTTATGCTGAAGCGCACAGGCTTCGATTTTCCTTAGCCAAGACAGGCGGTGCACTTCTGCCACCATCCACGGCTACATCCTGACTCAGACTCGTTTCTAAATGGGGTTCGCCTGTAAGTGGTCTTGTATATGACCGACGCCTCGCGTGGGAGGCTCATATTCACAGCCTCAGGGTCTGTTTTACCTGCGCCATGGATATTCTTCTCTCCATTATGTTCAGCGCTTGGGACGTTGATAGGGCTACCGCCTTACTTTTTTTATCCATCCTTTGATTGTTCGAAGCTCGACTACAGATGCAAGTTTTATGTATCCGCAGCCGACCGTGTATTGCGCAAGGTGAACTCGATCTACCGCATCTTCCTTCACCTGGCGACCGGTGCCTTCCGCACGTCCCTCATTGAGAACCTACTTGTCGATGCTGGGGAGATGCCACTCCATCTGCGTCGTGCACGGTGCATTATTCGCCTGTACGCTCGAGCCCGGCGTTTCCCTCAGTCGCCAACAGCTCTCACTGCATCGGCAGCTGATCTCGACGGTGCCTATGCCGCCGAGAGACGCCAGTCATACCATAAGTCCTTTGGGTTTAGGGCTAGGAAACTCTTTCGAGAGCTCTGGCCAGTGGTGCCCCTGGTTCTGCCCAGGACGCACCCGGGAGGATACTACCTTTGACTATTTGTCGCCACGCCGCTGCTCCCAAAACTTTAACAGCGCCGCGTGTATTGTGTTTGGCCTATTTGGAGCACACTTCGTGTCACGCTGGAACCGTGCCAATGTATACGGATGGCTATAAGCCCCATGAGGGGGTCAGTTTCCACGTCGTGGCGCCGGATGGGCTCCTAATTTTTTTTTTTAAATCCACGCCGTGTCCCCTCTGTTTGAAGTCAGCGGGGCTCTGACAGGCGCTGCGTCTGTCTTTACGGCCGAGCTGGTTGCAATACACTGCTCGGTACGGGAGATAACTCTACCTGCCCGGTTTGGAGACATGATTTTGATTTATAGCGACTCACAAAGCACCCTGAGTGCTCTCGTGGCATTGGAATATCCGCATCCCCTGGCTCGCGATATCCGTGACGCCTCGGTTTGGCGACCCGGGCGGATGTCGAGATTATCTTCTGCTGGCTTCCTAGACATGTAGGAATTGCGGCGAATGAGGGCGCCAAAGAGTCCGCGAGGACTGGGCGACCAAACTAGCGTTTCGCGCTTCCTCACACCGAACCTGATGGTATACCTAGTGCGTGTTCTGGTGGAATGTATGTGTTGATGAGTGTAATTTGTTTAGTGTGTCCAGCTATGATTTGAAATGCTTGTAGTTCTGTGTGTCTGTTTGCTTGTGTAAGTGTTCTGATATGTTGTGTATTTTCTATGGAGGAAATACTGTGGTGTATATAAGTGATGAGGCCACCACCTTCACCACGTTGTGCTTGTCTCTCAATACACTTAGACACTCACACACACCGCCTCTCCGTAAGAGTGATCTCTGGGATCGCCCGGCTCCCTCTTTGCCTACCTCAGGAATGCTAGTCTGTTCGTTCAGAACTGACTGGAGAGCAACCTAATAACAACAACCATGTTTTCGTATCTTGTCTGATGTCAGTGAAGTTTGTAATGTTTGGAATTTTGTGTTTGTGCTGTAGTTTAGTTTTGTGTATTATAGCAATATGGATCTTAAATTTATGCAGGAAGTGTTTGAGTTCCATGTGCTTGTTTCGAATGCCGTCTATGTTAAGTTGAAGAATGTTAATGTTGTTGGCTGTGACATGCGAATTGCAGATGGGGCAAGTGTAAGGACGTGGATTTATTTCAATGTCCCCGCTAAGAGTAGTTGGAGGGATTCAGTCGCCAGGTTACCGAACCTCTTTAAAGAAAAAACTGGCGGATGCCAGCAGTGTGGCGCCACCCAGGACGCAGCTGCCGGCTTCCCGGAATGACAGAACCTGGGGAACCACAACAACTCG
Organism: Ceratothoa steindachneri; assembly: GCA_963969495.1. Classification (NCBI taxonomy): domain Eukaryota; kingdom Metazoa; phylum Arthropoda; class Malacostraca; order Isopoda; family Cymothoidae; genus Ceratothoa; species Ceratothoa steindachneri. The sequence goes on along the minus strand of OZ018324.1, from coordinate 189,297,591 downwards.
GCACACAGACTTGTGGACTCTACCACTTTATTTGACTGGGGGGTTTTTAGTAGGTCGCATGTTCCTCCGCCGGGGGAAGGCGGGCCTACCCCCGACGCTGGACCGCGCTTCCTTCTTGCATTTTTGCTTTGTTTTCTCATTTTTTTAGCCTCTGTCATATTTTGTTGTTATTTGTTTGTTTGTTTTTAATATAGCCTAGTAGTATGCTGTGTTGTGTACGGCGACTTATGCCCAAGCAGGCAGTCGCCAGATGGGCTAAAAAAAAAAAATCTCAATCTTTATTCTTGAGTTTTTGCGAGATCGTCCATTCCGCGTACGGATGGGGGGAGCCCCATCTTCACCAATTGAGCAGGAAGAGTGTGTCCCGCAGGGAAGTATCCTCGAAAGCAAACACTTGATATCTAACTCGAGCCACCAACACACACTTATATCCACTCGCTATAGACCACAACGTACACACAGGAGCTCTTGTTAGCTTATCGGATACGACGTTTGTTTCCTATCTTCGAGTTAGTCAGGTTCAATCCCCACCGAGGCAGGACACAAACGTCAGCGCACGTAGGTGTCTGGCCGACGCTCTGCCCTTACACGGCTAATCACAACTCCCGCTGTCTTTCCTCCCCTCTTCACAACACACTTTTCGAAGGAATCCTGCCCATCGGTAGTATCTATTGGGTTGAGGAATAAGTTCTTGCGGTTTTAGCAAATTTATTCATTGCCATTAACAATTTTAGAAAAACTTCATTTTTAATTGATAACAATATGCAATTTAATCAATAATGTATTCTCCGTTGTTATTTACGACTTCTTCCCAACGTTCAACTAGTTTTTCGATGCCTCTGCAATAAAAATCTCTGGATTTTGACTCGAAGAATTCATCTAACCAGGTTCTTAATTTTACATCAGTATTGAACGAAACGCCGCTCAAATTGGTGGAGAGCGATCGGAACAGATGAAAATCCGATGGAGCAAAGTCTGGCGAATATGGAGGATGCGGCAGGATTTCCCAATTAAGTGTTTGGATGGCGTCTTTTGTCATATTGGCAATGTGAGCACGAGCATTGTCGTGTTGCAGAAGGACTCCATAACGTTGATGAGGTTGCTTTTCACGACTAGCTTCGGCAAGTCGATACATTTGTTGAACGTAGAGTTCTGCATTGACAATCTCGTTGTTCGCAAGGAGCTCATGAAAATGATGCCTTCACAATCCCACCACACACACAGCATCGTCTTTCGTGGATGAAGTCCTTGCTTTAATCGCGGAAGTGGTTTTTTATTGGAGCTAAGCAATTGTTTTCGATGGTTCATGTTGACATAAACACACTACTTTTCGTCGCCAGTGATGATGCGGTGAAGAAATCGGTCCTTATATACACAAGTAGCATTGTGACGAGCAAGAAAACCTGCGGCAATCGTGGAACGTTGAAGTTTGTTGCTTTCGCTCAAAGCGTGCGGAACTCATGCGCCGAGCTTTTGAACTTTCCCCATCGAATGAAGGTGATTCACTACAGTTGTTTTCTGATCACACGCCAATTGTACAGCCAATTCTCTAGTCGATTGACGAGGATTTTCATGAAGAAGGTCGTTCAATCGATCTTCATCCAACTTAATGGGGCGACCAGAACGTTCTTCATCATTGAGATTGAAATGACCGTTTTTGAAACGAGAAAACCACCATTGAGCTGTCCTTTCTGATAAAGCCTTTTCTCTGTACACAGCACAAATATTGCGACGAGCTTTGGCTGCGTTTGCATTGTTCCCGTCTCGATTGAAAATGAATAACAACAAGTGTCGAAAATGCGCCTTTCTTTTAACTTGACATTCCATTTTGAGGGTACAGAACAAAAATTAAATTAACACAACTTTTAAATAAACCGCGATGACTTATTACTCAACTTCAAGACGTAGCCCAAGCAAAAGCCTAATAGTGTACGCTGTTAAGAGACGTAGCCTAACCCCTTTGCAAATTTTGCTCTCATCATTTATTATTGTTTCTTAAGAACTTATTCCTCAACCTAATACATTCCCCCCTCACTCGGAACGGTCCCCCTTCCCCCAGGGTAACGCAGGTTCCTATCTTTTGGCTGGTTGGTTTTTAATAACACAAAATACTCCCCACCCCACACACAAGCCAGGACCTGCACCCTAGTTCCCTCGGCTTCACCAGCGAGTCGTGTTGATCTTTATGCTGACCAAGAGATGGATAGCATTCTCTACCTACCTATACAATTCACCACATGAATGGTATACTAGGCCTTATGTCAAGCACCCCTCCTTCCGCGGCCTCTGAATCTTGACAACATATAAACTATTCACTTAAGCCACCTAGGTCCTAAAGGCATCGACCACCTCCCACACAAATATTCAATCATTCTATCTCGCATAGCTCTTCCAAACGTCTGGCAATCTGCCCAAATAATACCCATTCTCAAGCCAAAGAAACTACCCACTGATCTCACAGGATACTCAGACTATTTCTGAAATCCTGAGCCCCTCCCAAATCATGGAACGTCGAGTATTAAACAAAATAAACTCCCACACCACCACCAGATTTACTCGCAACGTGGATTCCATTAATGCACCCAATAACATCATCCATCTCATAACAGAAGACTTCATCAATTCACGCCCCCAGGCAGTACATTAATGGCAACAATAGACGCAAACATAGCCTTCAGCAGAGTACCTAGACACACTCATTAACAAAATAGCACACTTTACTCCAACTACAAAAAATTGCTTTCCAACTTCCTCAATATAGCAAGAAATCACGAACACATACGCAATGGTATCGCGCGAAGATCCGGACTCACCCCCATCCTTTTTTCAACCTTTTCCTCCGCAAGAAATCCCAACATCACACTACAACTGTTCCGATGAAATCACGATCCTCGCCCAACACTCAAAGCCTCCCCAAGCAGCTCGAGATCTACATCACTCGACGCGAAAGATGGCAAAAACACAACCTAATGACCGTCTCACCTTAAATCCTATGTTGCCCTTCTTCACAACCCACAAACAGGAGTACTACATACACCCCACTCACCCTTAAATGGAACAGCTACAGTGCTTGGTGTCGCACTGGAATAAATATATTCCGAGCACTCACAGGCCGAGCCAAGGAATCCATCGTCGTCGACACTTAGAAGCACTACATCCTTCCCAACTTGCCTATGCATCTACTGTCTGGACACTCAATCTCGCATCACTCAGTTCAGCACATAAAGAGAAAAGATAGACAAAGCCCTCCACCTCGCCAGGGAATGCACCTGCAGCACGCCAACAAACCACCATACTACCCACGAAGCATGCACAAAACTCCCCTAATATACTATACAGAATTATCCATAAAGCCTGACCTTCCCTTTCACCATAAACAAGCAACCAATACACCATACTACCCAATCTCTGTATCCAAATCATTTCTTCAACGCCATTCGACCAGATATCGCTCCAAATGAAAAATCCCCACTCCGTGAATGCACCTCGCAAGGGTCCGGTGCCGTCACCAACTAAAATTAAACGCATAACAAATACCACAGTGATACGACTGACCAAGGCATCTGCTCGACACGCCCCACACGAATGCATGAGATAAAACCTACAAATATACCGCGTGTTCTGTGTGTGGAGTTCGTCGAGGCTGCCGGCCTAAGTGAGGGAGGGACCTTGGCGGAGACGACTTAAGTATGTAAAAAAAAAAAAAGAGAGACCTCCAAGAGAAGTCTCTCCTCGGCCTCTACCTCATATAAATTAAAACAAAGATATGTGACATTACATACATTTAATATAATAAACCATCCGGTTATTTCCTTCTTTAGATTTACGTGAGGATTGTGGAGAACGGCGCATCGCACCACCTGAACTCGTTCACATTTGCTTCCCTGCCGGCCGTCATCATTGTCGATAGAGAAGGAAATGTCGACGTCTTGCGAGAGACAGGAACTACACGCGAAGAACTCACCGCCCTCATCATTCATCGTCTCAACTTGAGAAAACAAGGTTTTCCTTCAACTAGTCCACCGAGTGAGTGAGAGTTTTTGTGTTAACAGTTCTTACCCTGAGTTGTGATGTCTGGATGTCTCTTCGGTTGACTCTTAGACGATTAAGTCATTTCTTGTGTGTCTGGTTCATTGTGTACCTCCTGGTTCCAGAGGTTTGTGAATGCGCTATTGTATTCTACCATTCCTCGTATTTTAGTCGATTGCAGCCTTAGTAGGTCCACACTGAGAAATAAGTCATTTTAAATTATGCAGATTCGTGGTCAAACTCCTACCAATTTCTTCTATTTCTTACAGCCAATGTCACCGCGTCTACCATAAGACCGACCACCAGACCTTCATCGCGGAAAGATAAAGTCTTTATGGTAGATATTGAAAATGCAGTAGCATATGCTTTGCGTCAGGAAGTTAGTTTACAAAATGAAATCACTGGAGAAGCACTTGATTCCTTAAAACTCTTTATTGATGTTTTACTCCGATATCTTCCCACCAGACCTAAAGTTAATCAGTTTTTGGTTGATCTAAACGATTACTTAAAAGAGAAATATTCTCTCACCGGAGTTGAATTCGACACTGCTTTAAACACCCTGGAGTCGCCAACATCCGCTTTACCGAGACAGCAACCTTGGATTGGATGTCTTGGGAGCGAATCTAAATACCGAGGATATCCGTGTGGATTATGGACCACATTCCACACTCTAACTGTAAATGCCGTACTTAGAGATGGTCATAATCCCACTTACTCCGCATTGGAAGTTATGGGAGCTATTCACAGTTACGTCAAATACTTTTTCGGGTGCGAACACTGTTCGACACACTTCCAAGACATGTATGCCGTTGACGCTGAATCATTTGTTCAGAAACCCAACGACGAAATTGTTTGGTTGTGGAAAAGTCACAACAAAGTAAACAAAAGGTTGAAAAGTGATCTAACCGAAGATCCACAACATCCTAAAGTAGTGTTTCCCATCCCCGAAAAGTGCGCGGTTTGTTATCTTCGGGACGGATCTTTTAATATTCCCAAAGTGATTAATTATCTGAAGATGATATACGAAGAAGATGCCATCTCGCTGGAAGGTGTAGACGATTTCTCGGCAGGAGGTCTAAATGGGACCTCTGCCTTGGCTCAAAATAATGCTAAGAGTCCAATCTTGAATGAAGTTACGTTTTATCCGATTATTATCTCTCTCCTGATATTCCTCTCGCTATTGAATTGATCTTGGTTTTTTTTTAAATGCTGTACGACTCCAGTCCCTTTTGATTTGAAACTATTGACCTATGTCCCTAAACTTTTTAAAATTTACATCAAATATTTAGTGGGTTAAAATTTATATGACCGATATGCATTTATTTTGCCATTTTATGAAATTGTGAGTGAAGAATTGGTTCTTTGTTTTTATTTGTCGTCATTTATTTAGCAACCACCAATCGATATCTTACTTTGGAATTGTAAACACGACTATCTACCAATCCCATTCACCATGTATTCAAGCGTTCACCCCTTTTCTAAATTCACACATGGATTTATAATTAAAAATGTCCCTTTTATATTAAATATTCGTATCGTATTGATTCACTTTTTCTCTCTAATTCTCTTTTGAAACCCAGAGAAATCCAAGATCCAACCCCTAAAATCCAGCGCTCAATATTGGATACTTCATCTTCGACCACTTAACCACAAAGTGGTCGGTGATCATCAACCCCATAAAAACTCTTTATGCCCTATCAATCAGAAAGCTACCTATCACTTTTCCCGAGGTAAATTGGTCCATTACACTGATCATGTGAACCGTCTACTCAGGATTTAGAACTAGGAAGAAGCCCCCTAACCAACAACAACCATTCACCTGCTCCTCAATCAAATTATCATTCACATAATCAAGCCACCTTTTACGCTTTCTTCACACCCTATTATTATCGTATATTCTCCAGTCTATTTTCATCAATTCTTGTTAAATATTCGCACATAGCACCTTAAAGCATTCGTTCTACAGCAGAGGATGTAGGGTCGAAGTTTCCTCCCTTAATCTCCCAAGCGGTCAGAGGGAGCAGAGATGGCAATCTGCTCTCAGGGACTTACAAACGACAGCAAACCCTCTTAGTCCGTCATTTCCCACTTATCTGTATACCAAGTATCCCTTCCGAACTGTCCATTCACACTGCTAACACCTTTTCTTCTTTCATACCATAGTCTCATTTCCATATACTAACGTTGGCCCCCTCCTCGTCAACGGTCTTTATTGGGGTGGTTGCGGACAGGCCCCACCCCGACCTTTTTGTCTATGGGTTAAGGGGTATTTAGCATGCTTGCCTTTGACCAAGAGGACGTTTATTAAGCCCTATTCCCCTCCATGAGGATCACCTTGTCGTGGTGGAGGGGCTTGCGTACTCTAGTGATGCAGTGGGCTATGTCAGTGAAGGCTGACCGAGATGGTCACTACTTGCCATCAGTCGGTCTTCAGGGGTCCAACCTTGCTGAACAGGCCACTGTAGAGGAGTCAGACTAACGATCCCCACACCCTCGTGCTGAGTACCACTGTACGGGTTGCCGATTTGTTCGTCGGAGGTATCGCCATAGGCCTTACTCGTTCTGGAGCTGATAGCTGCCCACAGCTTATCCGTCCTCAAACTTCCATTCATGACGCTGCACTGTTTTTAAAACGACATATGTAGCGTGGGGGAGGGCTACCCCGACGACGGTGTAAAGCGCCTTGTCAGGGGCAGCTACAGTAACGTGTCCACTTCCCCAGGGTACATGTTCTTATTAATACAAATATATATGGGTAAAAATAACAAAAACTTTTCCCAGAGGCCCTAGGCTTCTGGTCCCCGTACCGCAAATGACCATGTTCTCTCCGTAGACTCGATCCTTTTGGTTCTGAGGTCGACGATGACTGACTATGGAAAATTTGTACTATTGAAATCAGATAACGATAAACCATTGAGTAAAGCTGATATTTTCAACGTTTATAAAGACTTCGTTCCTAAATGTGGCGAACCAGCCCATATGTGGCCTAGAAATGATGGCTGTCTGGTAGTGGAATCGACTTCGTTTGAACAACACCAAAAAATCAAAACACTAGATTCTCTAGCTTCACTGAATATCTCCTCCTCAGCCCACCCTACCTTCAATACCTGCAAGGGGGTTATCAGGTCAGGGGAGCTGATTGAATATGATGTGGACCGACTTGTTGATAAACTGACTTCCCAGAAAGTAATCAGCGCATACCGTGTCACCCGCAATGTTAATAACACAAGAGTTCCTTCGGCTACCATTATACTAACCTTCAATCGGTTGGAACCTCCTAAAAACATCAAGGCTGGTTACTTGTGTATCTCCGTGAAGCCCTACGTTGAGAATCCCCGTAGGTGCTTCCATTGCCAACATTTTGGGCATGTCAGCAAATACTGCAGACAGATGAGGCTATGTATTAATTGTGCTTCCGACTTCCATGGAACACCATGCTCACGTCCTCCTTGTTGTGCCAACTGTGGTGGTGACCACCTAGCCAGCTCTAACCAGTGCACCTTTTTCTTATATGAGAGAGAGGTTATTGCTCTCCGAAATAAATACAGAATTAGCATGAATGATGCTAGAAGGAGAGCAAAAGAACTATACATCCAACCAGGAATAAGTTTTGCAGATGCTCTTCAAACAAATAGACCAGTCCGTAACAAACAACAAAGAATATTCAGACCCTCACCTTTACAGCCACAGAATAACCACCAAGTAGCCCCAACAGAACATCTTCCCAAGAATGATGCTTCTCCTCCCTCCAATCATCAGAGAAGCTCCTGCTTCACCGAAACCAAGACGCAAGAGGACTCGCCGTTCCTCAGATTCTCCCCCATCAGCATCAAACCAACCATTGCCATGTCCTGAAGAAATGGAGGCTGATTCCGGGGAAGTTTGTGTGGTGCGCGTCTCACCTTTAGACATCCACCCTCCTCCCACTAAATCTGCCTTGATTCCATCTATCAAAACAGGTCTGCCTACAACACCCGCAGCACCAGCAACTTTGGAAAAAACTAAAGAGATGGTCACAGATTCAACATTGGCTGTGGCCCCCTTGGAGGAGGAGAAACAGCCTTCTGGGCTTCCCTTACCAACCACAGCTGACCCAACAACCAGTCCTCAGCATGACCCTGCACCATCCCTTTCGACACCACTAACCAGCTTTACAGACACACCCTTGCTAATAAAACGAACTAATACTACAGAGGACCCACTACCTTCAGAGGCATCTTTGCCAGCAAAACTAACCAGTACTACAGAGGACCCAATATCCTCAGAGGCATCTTTGCCAGCAAAAATCCACCTTGTCATATGCACAGCTGACAGATGGTTCTTTGCCCACTTATTAAAGGTCCATCCCTAAAACCCTAAAGCTACCAATGCCTCAAGTACTAATAACATCCAGAAACCTAAAAGGCTCAAAACCCCAGTTACTTTTACCAGGTACAAAGAAAAACCTAATTACTCTTAAAAGATAAATATACCCCCAATTATACATTGGAATTTACAAGGAATCTTCTCCAAATGGGAAGAACTCAAAATACTGCTACACGATTACAACCCTTGTATAGCATTACAAGAAACACAATTGGGTAATCGTCAATTACCCAATATCCCCAACTATGTGGGATACTTTAAAAACCCACCAGAACCCATACATGGTTCAGCTATTTTTGTCCACAAAGACTGTTATCACTTAGTAATCCCATTGAGAACAGATCTTCAAGCAGTAGCGATCCGTGTGTACACCAACCGTTTATACACAGTCTGCTCACTGTACCTCCCTCCTAGTGAATGAGTAGTTGCCTCAGATCTAGCTAACAAATTAGCCAATCTCATCACCCAACTCCCAACCCCATTCCTACTGGTTGGAGACCTTAACGCGAGGCATCAACTTTGGGGAGACTATGATAACAACCCCAAGGGAAACATGATCGTGAAATGTATAGAGACCATGGATGTGTCATTTTTTAATGATGGCACTCCAACATCTTTTCATGTCCAGACTAACAGCTCTACCTGTGTAGATCTATCACTTTGTTCATCAGACTGTAGAGCAGATTACAGCTGGTCGGTGGATCCTGACCTGAGAGGAAGCGATCACTACCCAGTTGTACTGACCTCATGCTTGACTGGCCCTCCCCCCCTACCGAGTAATAGGTGGAACACTAAGAAAGCCAACTGGCCAAAATTTAAACACCCCATCATTCTAGACACTCCCCTCAGGGTGACGTTGACATGATCTTGGAGAACTTTCATGACCACGTCAACCAGGCGGCAAATTCATCTATGCCCCTCTCCAAAATTGCTTCTCACAAGACCCATCTCCCTTTTTGATCTGAGGAATGCAGCAAAGCAGTGACATAATGCAAACTAGCTTGTCGCTACCACCGGAACCCTACTACTACCAATAAGTATGCCCGTAACCGAGCCAGGGCAGTGCGACAGCGTACCCTCCGCCAGACTCGCCGAATTTCCTTTAAAGGGTACATCAAGCACCAAACTGCACCAGACAAAGTCTGGAAGAGAGTGAAGAAGCTCATGGGCAGAACAAGTGGCTTCTCTGCCCCCAATATAGTTGAAGCTTTTGGGAGAATTATTGAAAATTTCAAATGTCCTGGCAAAGACATTTGCTGACATCTCTAGCCCCAACAATTACCCTCTAGAATTCCAACGTGTCAGGAAAATGCAAGAACAGTGCAGCCTGAACTTCATGGATCCTTGTATGGATAATGAACCATATAACAAGCTCTTTTCCATCCATGAACTTCAAAGTGCTCTTAAGAAATGTGGATCTACCGCACCTGGCCCTGATGGTATCTCATGATACGATCAGGAATATGCATTCAACACTCATATCACACCTTCTTGATATATTTAACTATATCTGGATTAAGGGCCATATCCCTTCCTATTGGAGGGAAGCAATTATACTTCCCTTTCGTAAACCGGGAAAGGATGGGACACTTCCGACCCATTATCGCCCAATTGCCCTTACTTGCTCCCCATGCAAGCTTTTCGAAAGAATGGTGAATGCCAGGCTGGTATGGTTTCTGGAGAGAAATAACTTTATTTCTCCCTCACAAGCAGATTTTAGGAAAAAGCAATGTACCACAGACCTGCTGGTCAGGATGGAGGATTGCATCCGACAAGCTTTCTCAAAAAGACAGCACTCCATCGCTGTACTTTTTGACATAGAAAAGGCCTATGATACCACTTGGAGGTGTGGTATCCTGAAGCAACTGCATGACTCGGGTATCAAGGGTCACCTCCCCAGATTCGTACAACAATTTCTTGCTGGACGCACATTCCGAGTGAGAGTCGGAAATGTCATGTCGGAGGCACTTGACCAGATAGAAGGCGTACCACAGGGAAGTGTTTTGAGCGTCACCTGCTTCTTGGTGGCCATCAACAGTATCATTACTGACCTTCCAGCAGAGACAATATCAACTCTCTATGTGGATGACTTGGTAATTGTCTCAACATCACCTCGGCTGCCCTTTGTCACCCGAAAATTGCAACAGGTCATTAATATCATTGCCAAGAATGCCACCGCAAAAGGCTTCCGACTATCATCCTCAAAAACAAAGGCAGTTCACTTCTACAACTTCAGGCGAGTTGAGTGGGAAGAGCCAACCCTATTTCTATATGACTTCCCCCATCTCATTTGAGCTCCACTTCAAATTTCTAGAGGTTATCTTTGAGTCAAAGCTCTCTTGGGTCCCCTATATAACTGCTTTAAAAAAAATCCTGCTTGAAGAGAATGGACATTCTAAAACTCTTATCACATGTTTCGTGGGGAAGTGACCGCCGTACCCTGTGGCTATTGTATACAGCCTTGATCCAGTCTAAGCTGGGCTACGGGTCACGGGTGTACTCTTCAGCATCATTCTCAAACCTGGATAAACTCAATTCCATCAGGAACCAGGACGTACGTTTAGCTTTGGGAGCATTCAAGTCCTCCCCAATACCTAGTCTTTATGCAGAAAGTGGGATTCTCCCACTATCCTTTCACCGCCTTAACCTTAACCTGCAGTACCTCTTCAGACTGCAACAACTTCCCCAATCACCTGTATATGAGTGCACCTACAATATTCACTCGGTAGCCTCATATGACAGGTTCCCTTCACTGACCCGCCCATTTGCCCTGCGCATGACTGAAGATACAGGTCAACTGAGGGAACTATCAGTAATCCCATCTCAGATCCCAAAAGTATACCCATGGCTATTACCACCAGTGAGGGTCTGCAAGGCATTGGCAGAGGAACCAAAGACCAAGTTCCTACCTTCCATTCTATGATGCCTCTTCCACGAACAAACTGTGCGTCACAAACCAAGCACCTTTATATACACAGACGGATCGAAATCCCATGACGGGGTAGGAGCCTCTGCTATCCTCCCCTTCCATCATGTATCTGTGTGCCTGCCTAGTGCAGCCTCTATCTTCAAGGCTGAGCTTATCGCGATACTGGCTGCACTGTATACCATCGCTTCTTCACCCTCAGGATCATATACAATATTCTCCAATTCCCTCAGCTCTTTAGAAGCCTTAGCCAATCCATTCCCAGATCACCCATTGGTTTCAAAGATACAGAAGTGGCTTTTTTTATGTCCTCGTTCCACAAAATCTTATTTTGCTGGGTACCTAGCCACTTAGGTATAAAAGGGCATGAGAGAGCAGACACTGTTGCCAAGACAGCAGCATCTCTAGGAACCACCACCCCTGCCCCTCTTCCTTTCCGAGATACTGTGCCACATATCCATGAATATGTGGTCAACCAGTGGCAGAGGGCATGGGATGAACTCCCCCAACCAAACTGCATACCATCAAACAGTCAGTTCGCCCTTGGCCACCCACTACTAGAACCCGTACTCAGGATGTTATCCTATGCCGGCTGAGAATTGGGCATTGTCGCCTAACACGTGGCTTTCTAATGGAGGGCCATCAACAGCCTCCAATGTGCACTCACTGTGGAGTACCAATGTCCGTACTCCACCTATTCACCGAATGCACACGCTTCCAAACCCTAAGGCAAAGACTTTTCCCTTTTCTTTGCCAAGGGATGCGTTCTCAGCAGGCCCTGAGAAGTATCCTTTCTGAGCACCAGAACACCTTTAATATGAACAAAGGGCTAAAATTTTTATCGGAAACGAATCTACTAAAGGAAATTTAGTATTTTATCATTTTTAGAATGAGATAGACATGTTTTATTACTTTATTTTGATTTTACTATATTTAAGTTACATTTATTTTTCTATGATTTTACTCCCTTTTATTTTCTACGGTTTTACTCACTTTTATTCTAGATTTGTAACCATAGTCTGTGTTTTTTAATGAATATTTGAAATTTTAACGAACCCATTTTGAAAATGGCTGCGAGTTTGTCCAGTTGGACCTACGCAGCATTTGCCTTTTATGTACCAATAATAATAATTAAGCCTTATTCTTGTTATGTTCATCTTACTGCTTCTCCGCTTTTCTTTCTCTCCTTTAATACACTCCCCGAGTACCCATGACAGCTCACCGTGCACCCTATGATACCTCTTGTAACGCCTATCATCTGGACCATAGTGCCAACTCCTCCCATCCCCCCCACACACACACAACCACCCCACGACGGCCCTACCATGTTTGATCAGGGCCATAACATTCCCTCGACCAGAGACGTAAGACCCATTGAGGCCTCCCAACAATGACGTAGCACAGCTCTTGCAAGGTTAATTTGTACCGTAATATCAATTAAGTATCCCTGTAACCCCCATTAAGCCATCCCATACACTATATCAATGCACTTTTTGCCGGAAAAGGTACGACGGTGGTCAACGCCCCGTGTAATGTAGGATCACCTAAACTAAAGCACCGTTTTCAGTTAGGAGCCGCCTTGAAAGCCCATCAAGCTCTCCTGCCACACCCTTTGACCCCTTCCTGGACTAAAGTATTATTTTGTTGCAGAAAGAGCAGCGTTCCATATGGAATGGAGCCTCCCTGAACACTCCTTGTACCCTCTTCAGACCTTACCCCCTCTTCAGACCTTACCCCCTCTTCCATCCTCCTGTCATTTCACATTAACCCTTGTGGCTGAGTGGCACCCACTAACGATCGTCAATCGACCATCATAATCTTCTACTATAAATAAAATACCAACGCTGGACCCAGCAGAGCCATACTGCGCTTCACCTTTTTGAAGAGAGCTTAGCCACTCCATTCAAGAAAGCAAGATTGCAGGGAAGTCTTAATAAGCTGAACTTCAACCTTTACGCTATGATGAACGGCAGGTAAATAGTGTGTCCCACACCTCAAGAGAGCCGGATGGGTCCGTTCTCAACTGTCACTCTTGGTGTCGCAAGAGATCCTTTTCCGACCGAAGGCGAGGAAATTCATTCTGCGTCTCGTCGATTTTCCTTTACCCGACTCAGCAGCACATCTTGGGCTTCGATAACTTTCTGCCGCACAATGCCTATAGACTGGCGTGCCCAAACCTTGCAGGGGGCGGATGGATCCAATTGGATCCATCCATGAAGCTAGACTTGGTTATGTGCGTAATACATGCTCACTTTGTAAATATTGCAAAACAAAGGAGCAAGGTTTAAAATAAACAAACGGGTAAATAATAAATTTATCTTTATTAAAGTAGGTTCCATGTGATTGAATGCACCTTTGCTAACGTATTGTCATTTATCCGTTTACTGTAGAAGGTTACACACCTCCAGTCGAGAAAGGTCTTGAAATCTTCTGCACCTGCTTGGATTTGAAACCGTTCATAAAACATGAAGTCTTCAAGATGTTTAAAATCTATAGGCGCGGTTTGGGGAAGAAAGAAGGTAGATGAGGCAGAACTTAAATTCCCAAGTCGTTTAATTTCTGAAGCTGAAGCGTCACCTATGATTCCACGTGGACAAGCATTGTGGTGAAGTCGAATAGGACCTTTGTGATTAATTATTGTTAGCAGTTTTTTCGCGCAACTTTTTATGCATTACCTCTAATTCCAGACACATTTCACTGCTATGATTGTTTCTCCTTGGTTCAGAAAGATATATTGGATAATCCCAGATTCAGTCCACCATACTTTCACCATGCACTCTTTATGGAACGCGGGCTTTGGGATATGTTTCGGTTGCTCTTGTCGGTCAAGCTGCTGTGCAAACCTTTTCGTATTGTAAAGAATCCATTTTCATCACGAGTAACAATCCGTTCAAGAAATGGATCATTCCGGGTTCTAGTAACAAGGTTAAATCTGGTAACGATGATTTTGTTGACCTTTGTTAATTTATATGGCACAAAGTTATCCATCCTCTTACAAGGTCTTGAAAAGTGGCCTTTTAGGGACGCAAAACAATTGAGCAGCCTTGTGCCCGCTCGATTGCAAGTCCAATGGTACCCTCTTTGAATGGGCCGTAAGGTCTCCTAGGGTACCTTCTTTCCTTGTTGTTACTCTTTCTTTTTCCAATTTTAAACAAGTGGGTGGGAATGCATTATTTGCTTGCTCCCATTGTTCCAACAAGCGTGCATACTGATGAACGAGGGTCTGCCTCGACCTCTGTCCTTAGTGTGTCATCTTCAAAGGATGAAGTCCTTCCTGGACGTTGAATATCTGAAAAACTCCTCTTCGAAACCTCCGAAACCAACGTTTTACTGTACAAACAAGAACCGATCCTTGGCCAAATGCTTTGTTGCTGTTTCGTGCAGTTTCAGTGCCTTTCTTTTCAAAGTTTGATCTCATAAAGATAAGTATTCCAAAGACCTTTTTATTCATGTTTTAAGGGCTACTAAATTAAAAATAATATCAGATTTGGGAGTTAGACAACATAAACTTCATTTAACTTATGTATTCTCGAAAAGTTTAGCCCCGTAAGGGGCGCGGCGATTTGCCATCTTGGCTGCCGTGCTGACGGGACTCAGCACCCCGTCTGACCCCCAGCTTAGCCTCTTCTCCTTCCTCGCTTTTCATACAACCTCTCCCACAACTTTCTCTGGTCAGCCTCTAATTTCACAGGGTAGATGCCGACCTTCTTCTCAGCCAATCGTCCCCGATCGGGGCTGAGGGGGGAGGGGCAACATTCCCTAACCCTTGAGCTCCAGTTCGGGATGAGTTTTTTTTTAACAACCTGCTTCATCCCCACCCATACCTTCCTCACATCCCTTTTCCTTCTCACTTCACCATCTATCCTTGATTTTACGCCGTGCCAAGGTGGAGCCGCCATGCTGAAGGGCTGCCAGGTCACCATGCGGGAGGGGTGGCCTTAAATGGCGGCACCTGGCTCTGCCAGGCCCGTAAGCACCCCTTGCAGAGCGGGCTACTGCGAAGGGTGGTGTGCTATTGCATCCCGTAATAAAAAGAGGGTCACCATGCCCATGATGAGTATAAAACAAAAATCCCCTTAATTATTCATTGAAGCGGCTTGGTAGGGCAAACCCCCTTAGGGGGGAGAGGGAAGCCAGGCCCCTTCGGTCGCTTCCCTCAAAAGACCTGCTGGCAAGAATACTCAACCTTGACGGGGTCAAGGCCTGTGCCTCCCCACAAATGACTGGTGACGCTGCTAACGGGACCTGCGATGTCCTGGGAGGGGATGGCCAACTGGAGGCCCCTCCTGTGATAGACATGGTCCTTGAGGAAACCCAGCCTTAGACGGTAGGACCTTCCATGGGGTGGAATGCGGGCTCGGCGCCAAGCACCGAACCCGAATCCGCCCCTATGCAAGGTCCTCCTCAAACGGCTGGGGTCTCCGAGACAGTACAAGGAGGGGAGGGATCTCCTCCAACCGGTGCCCCTGCGACCACCAGGACATTCTCCATCTCGGAGAAGGACCAGGCTGAGGCCGGTCCATCTGGCCTGGGGGCTCCTGCCGGCGGAGGAAGGAAGCGGTTTCATTCCCCGCCCTCCTCTCCTAAAAAGAAAAAGACTCGGGGCTCCTCTCCATCCGCGGGGGCTGCGGGGACGGATGGGTCTGCTGCCACTTAGGCAAGCGACCAAGCCAAGATCGGCACATCTGGCCCCTGTCCTCCCCCCCCCCCCGTGTGCGGAGCCCCTGACTATGACTAAGACCAAAAGTGCACAGGGTGGAGCCTCGATAACATCGGGGCCCCTGATTCAGAGGTTACCTGGCGTTTTCGAGCCCGCTGGCTTCAAACGCTTCCTCGTTATTCGCTCCACTGATGGCACCATGTTATCCAAGGGCAACAGGATCCATCAGAGGAGAGCATTAGCTAGTGCAATTGGTAGAGAGCCGAAAGTAACCCGTTTCTCGGACGGGAGCCTTCTGGCGAATCCCGCCGAGGTGTCCAAGATAAGTGCTCTTCGTACACTTGATGCCCCCCCCTCCTTCGTGAGGTTGACGACGCACTACCACGTTCGACTGTAACAAGCTCCTTGAGTCGGTGCGTGCCGGTTGGTACCGCTACCGCGTAAAGGGATTCGTGCCACTGCCGCCGCGGTGCTATTACTGTCACCGCTTCGGTCATACGAATCGTTCATGTAGACGTGCAAAGTCGGGTCACCCGAAGTCTGTGTAAATTACTCCAAGGCCGCACACGATAAGTCTAAATCGTGTATGGCCAAGTGTGTCAATTGTGGAGAGCCGCACCCTGCTTCTTCGAAGCCATGTGGCGGGCATACTTGTCTTCACTTAACGGGAAGACCCCTCTAGCAGAGGTGTGGGAGCGAGTCAAAAGGATTCGGGGCAACTTCTCGCAGGACCCTTCCTCCCGTTCTCCAGGAGAATGGGACCGCAATCTCGGACCACGCGTCCGTGGCGGAATCCTTCGCGACCGCTTTCTCCCCATTCTCTAGCCGAGATGCTGCTCCGCCAGCATTCAATGCACGTCGTGATGTCGCAGAAGGCCGCTGGCTGGACTTTACCTACAGAGGCGGAGAACCCTTCAACGACAGGTTTACCCTGAGTGAGTTGCGCTCCGCTCTTGCTTCGTTCGCGGACACCGCCCATGGTCCGGACGATGTCCCGTACGCCATGCTTCGACACCTGGGTGAACGAGGTATGGCCATTCTGTTAGATTTGTTCAACGGGATCTGGGTGGAGGGTCTCCTCCCAGATTCCTGGCGAATTGCTACTGTGCTCGCCTTTCGCAAACCCGGGAGAGATCACTCTACTCCGGCCGGTTTCCGCCCAATCTCTCTAACCTCTTGCGTGTGCAAGTGGATGGAGAAATTGGTAAATGTTAGATTAGCCTTTTTCCAGGACAGCGGAGGCCATCTGTCTTCTGCACAGTGCGGCTTCCGCAAGTTCCACTCCACGTCGGATGCTATGCTCCGACTGGAAAATGCCGTCTGCGAGGCCTTCCTTCGTAGACAGCACTACGCTACGGTGTTTTTCGATCCAGAGAAGGCCTAAGATACCGCATGGCGATACGGTATCATGAAGACTTTCCACACGATTGGGGCAAGGGGACGCCTCCCAGTCTTTATATCTGAATTTTTGCGAGATCATCGATTCCGCGTACGGGTGGAGGGAGCCCTCTCCGGCCCAAAGGAGCAGGAAGAGGGTGTCCCGCAGGTAAGTGTCCTCAGTGTCACACTCTTTGCCCTAAGAATCAACGGCATCACCTCGGTGCTGCCGGTAGATGTTCTCGCTACGCTCTACGTGGACGACCTTTCGATCTCTTTTGGCGCGGCCCAGATGCCAACTCTGGAGCGTCGACCCCAACAGGCATATAACCGCGTCTCTCGCTATGCCGAAGCGCAAGGTTTCGGTTTTCTTTAGCCAAGACTAAGGTGGTGCCCTTCTGCCGCCACCTACGGCTCCACCCCGACCCAGATTTGTTTGTTAATGGGGTGCGCCTTGATGTGTTGAATCGCACCGCTTCCTTGGTCTTGTATTTGACCGACGCCTCACCTGGGAGGCTCATATTCGCAGCCTTAGGGTCTCTTGTACCCGCGCCATGGATATTCTCCGTTCCGTGACGTTCAGCGCTTGGGGTACTGATAGGGCTACTGCCTTACTTTTTTATCGATCCTTTGTTCGTTCGAAGCTCGACTCCGGATGCGAGTTTTATGCATCCGCAGTTGAGCGTTTATTGCGGAAGGTGGACTCGATCCACAACACCGGCCTTCGCTTTGCGACCGGTGCCTTCCGCACTTCCCCCATTGAGAGCCTGTTGGTCGATGCTGGAGAGATGTCACTCGCTCTACGCCACGTGCAGTGCATCACTCGCCTGTACGCGCGATTCCGGCGCCTCCCTCAGTCGCCAACAGCTCTCACTGCACCCACCGCTGATCTCGACGGTGCCTATGCCGCCGAGAGACGCCAGTCATACCCTAGCTAGATATAGCTCTCGGGCCGGTGGCGCCTCTGGTTCTGCCCAGGACGCCATCCTGGAGGGTACCACCTTTGGCTATTTGGCGGCACGCCTCTGCTCCCAAAGCTTGTACCTCGCCGGGCGTATTGCGTTCGACCTTTTTGGAACCGTGCCAGTGTATATGGATGGCTCCAAGTCCCAAGAGGGGGTCGGCTTCCACGCGGTATCCCCTCTGTTTGAAGTTAGCGGGGCTCTGCCAGGCGCTGCGTCTGTCTTCACGGCCGAACTGGTGGCAATACACCACTCGGTACGGGAGATTACGCGACGTGCCCGGTTCGGAGACCGGATTGTGATCTATAGCGACTCACAAAGCGCCCTGAGTGCTCTCGGGGCATTGGAATCTCCGCATCCCCTGGTTCGCGAAATCCGTGACGCCACGGTTTTGGCGAGCCGGGCAGATGTCGAGATTATCTTCTGCTGGGTTCCTGGACATGTAGGAATTGCGGGGAATGAGGGCGCCAAAGAGTCCGCAGGACTCTGCGACCGGACCAGCGTTTCGCTCTTCCTCACACCGACTACATGGCAGGAATACGGACAGCTCTTCGGACTGCTTGGCAAAGAAGATGGGAGACGGTCGAAGGGAACTTAAAGTTGCGTGCCATTGCGCCGCGACTCTTCCTATGGACCTATCCCCCAATGCCGCGATGGCTTCAGGTCGCTTTCTGTCGTCTCCTAATCGGACATACTCGTGTGACGCATCGCTATTTGATGGAGCGCTCGCCTGTGCCCTATTGTGATGACTGCGTCGTCCCCCAGACTGTTCGGTACATTCTTGTCGAATGTCGCAGTCTGGGTGATCTTCGGGCACGTTACCTGTCCCGGTACCGGGATGGGCGGGGTCGCTACCGCCTGTCCCTTGTACTCGGGACGAGTGCGTGCACATTGACTGGTGGACTTGTTGACTTTTGGGGAGAGGCTGGCCTTCTCCCTATTATTTAAGCAGGGGGTTTTTTAGTTGTTTTTTCTTCCCTTATAGATCGCACGCTCCTGCGCCGGAGGGACCTCCCCCCGACGCAGAAGCTTGCTTACTGCTCGCTTCCTCTTCCCTTTTTTGGGGAGGAAGGGGGTTTGTTTTTTGTCTTTTTTAATTTCATTTTAAAGTAGCCTAGTCCGAGGCCAGTTTTTAATACGGCGACTAATGCCCAAGTAGGCAGTCGCCAGATGAGCTCTTTAAAAAAAAAAATCGAAAAGTTTAGATTAAACCTTACTACATCTTGGTTTAGTTAGTTGGTTTGTTATATATACAGCATTGGCATAAAAGCTCTTCTACCTCCTTGACTCAAGCCGTGAACACTTCTACAGTAAAGGAATAAATAACATTGTAATACGTTGGCGAAAGTGCATTTAATCATGGACCTACTTTGTTTAAAACTAAATTTATTATTTACCTGTTTCCCTATTCTAAATTTTGTACCTTAAAAAAAACAGTAAGGGACGCGGCGATTTGCCTCCCTGGCCGCCGTGCTGATGGGACTCAGCGCCCTGTCAGGCCCCAACTTAGCCTCTTCTTCTTTCAGATAGCCTGTGTTTCTCCACAACTTTCTCTGGTCGGTCTCTATTTTTACGGTAGATGTTGACCTTCGTCTCAGCCAACTATCCCGGATCGGGGCTGAGAGGGGAGTGGACAATGTTCCCTAACCCCTGAGCTCCGGTTTGGGATAGTGGGTTTTGAACAACCTGCTTCATCCCCTAGGTGGAGCCGCCATGCCGAAGGGCTGCCAGGTCACAAGGCGTTAGGGATGGCCTTAAATGGCGGCACCTGGCTTTGCGAGCACCATATGCACCCCTCGCAGAGCGGGCCACTGCGAGGGGTGATTAGCGTTTGCTTCCAGCAGAAAGAATAGCGTCCCCATGCCCCATGATGAAAATCCAACAAAAAACATCTTCCCATTTCCTCCTCAGGATCAACGGAGCCGCCTTCGGGCAGCTCCACAGAAAAAATAGAGGTTTTTCCTCCCCCACTGTGCTCTCGCAGGCGACCCTCCAAATCTCTTTAACCGGGGAGCAGGCTTACTCCTCTCCTTCGCCTACGGGTGTAGGGGACTCCCCCTCACCTCCTTGTCTGGATGTGCTTTCGGGCACCTCCCGCTTTGTAGCGGCAGTCAACCTTTTACTTTCCAAAAGGACTACCAAGAAAGCCAGCATGCAGCCCATAGCCGACCGCTGCCCATTGAAGCGGCTCGGTAGGGCAAATTCCCTTAGGGTGGAGAGGGAAGCCAGGCCTCATCGGTCGCTTCCCTCAAAAAACTTGCTAGCTAGAATATTAAACCTAGCGGGGATCAAGGCCTGTTCTTCCTCAGACTCGACTCGTGACAACGCTGCCAATGGGACCTGTGAGGGGGGATGGCCAACTGTAGCCTCCCCCCCCCCGAGATAGACATCGTCCTTAAGGCAACCCATCTTCAGAGGGTAGGGTCTTCCATGGGGGCGAATCCGGGCTCGGTGCTAAGAACCGAACTCGAGTCCGCCCCTATGCAAGGCCCCCTCCCTCCCTTTGGATCTTTTCTTCAGGGGTTGTTCCCAGAGAGGCTCTGGCCTTCTCGTGGCGAGGGGGGTCAGCCCTGGGCCCCTTTGGAGACACATGGTGTTGCCAATAAGACTTTTAACATGCCCCTCTTTCTTTCCTTCCATATTACGCTCTTCCACTGCCCTTTATTTCCCCCTCTTCCTTCACTTATCTAGTGGTCCAGACTGACTTTTAGCTGCGTTGACCTGTCTGTCTGTTCCCCTGATTGCTTCACGGAATTTCGATGGTCAATTCTTGACGATCTCCTTGGGAGTGACCACTTCCCTATTGTCTTGTCGGCCCTTCAAGTTAGCCTTCATACAACCATGCCCCTTAAGTGGGACTTAGGTCATGCAGATTGGGAAGGTTTCCAAGAGGCGTCCTTCACAAATGCATCTTTGGGGACCTTCAATGGAGTGGACGCGGCAGTAGAATACTTTACATCGACTATCTACAATGCAGCAACACAGACCATCCCACGGAGGCGACCTGTCACGGGCCGCTCAACCGTGCCCTGGTGGACCTCGACGTGTGCAACAGCTATCTAAAATTCTAAGTTAGCCCATGCCCGATTCCGAAAGAACCCAACTTTTTGCAACAAGGTCGACCGAAACCGAGCTCGTGCGCTTCGCCAAAGAACGCTTCGTCAAGCTCCCCGAAATTCATGGCGCAGATATGTTTCATCGATTTCCTCTATGACACCTACTGCTAAGATCTGGAAGAGGATTAATAAGATCAGGGGCCGTTACGCTAATCATCATACCCCCCACACTCAACTTAGACGGTTCCTTGGAGAATGACGGCCTGGCGGTCAGCAATGCTTTTGCTGACCACTTCCGCGCCGTCAGCAGTGTCAGCCGTTACGATAAGGCTTTTCAATCCTACAAATCAAAGGAAGAATCTCATTCTCTCAACTTCACAACAAAATCTAACCTTCCGTATAACGCTCTATTCAGCATCTATGAGCTGCAATGCGCTTTGTTCCTTTGCAGATCTACTTCCCCTTGCCTTGATGAGATCCATTTCGACATGATTCGGCACCTACATCCACACTCTACTCTCTTCCTGCTTGATTTGAACGAGGACTGTGTATAATGTCCACAATGTTTGTCGGTCACTGCCCCACGAAGGGTGTGAGAGGACTTTCAAAATGTCTAGAGCCCGCAGACAGCCTGTTCGAATTCGGCGTAGGTGTGGTAACCAGGATAACTTTGGATCGAGAGTTACGCCAAGGAATCGAAACTCGGAGACAAAAACTATATCTTGAACAAAACCAAATCAATGTATTTCCACCGACGCAGAGGGGTTCTTGTTCCGCCATCTATCTCCCTACAATGCGAAGATATAGTTTTTGTCTCCGAGTTTCGATTCCTTGGCGTAACTCTCGATCCAAAGTTATCCTGGTTACCACACCTACGCCGAATTCGAACAGGCTGTCTGCGGGCTCTAGACATTTTGAAAGTCCTCTCACACCCTTCGTGGGGCAGTGACCGACAAACATTGTGGACATTATATACAGTCCTCGTTCAATCCAAATTGGATTATGGCTGTCAAATTTACTCATCGGCTTTCCCTTCAGCCCATAAGATGCTGAACCCCATGCGAAACCTCGCAGTTCGCCTTTCTTGTGGAGCCTTCCGTACTTCTGCCTTCAACAGCGCTACCATAGACTTCAAATCTGCATGCGAGACCTCTGCCGAGTACAGCAAGCCCCTGTATCAGAAGTCTACAGATGCCTGTATGCCGCCGAATCAACGGCTGCATATGTAATTTGCCATCTTTACCCCGCCCTTTGAACCTTCGCATAGGAGATCATCTCTCTAACCTGGGTGCTCAAAGGGTCCTTACCCTTCCATCCTTACTGACCCCTAGTTGGCGTGCTCCTCTCCCCACAGTATGTACCAACATGTGGAGCCTGGAGAAGTCCTCCATGGACCCTCGCATCATTAAAAGCCTGTTCTTAGAGCATTCGATCTCCCACAAACAATGCTGCCCACTATACACGGATGGCTCTTAGTCGGACGGTGTCGCGTTGATGCCGCAGCCACCTACCCAGGAGGAGAACTCCTAACTCTATCTTTGCCACCAGCAGTATCCAATTTTACCGCTGAACTTTCAGCAATCCTTTTAGCCTTTAGACTTATCCAAATTTTACCTTTTAGTGATTTTGTCATTTTTCCGACTCAAAGAGTGTCTTAGAGTCAATTAGATCTTTTAATGCGTCCCATCCCCTAGTCACAGAAATTTGCAACTGGCTGGTCCAAAATGCGTCCCGATATAGAATTATTTTCTGCTGGGTCCCTGGGCATGTGGGGATCCTGGGCAACGAGAGGGCTGATCGGCTGGCTCGCTCAGCACATTCTATGTCCCCTGAGAACTCGGCTCTGCCTTTTAGAGACTACTTTCCTTCAATAAGAAAATATATTTTTCAACTGTGGCAGAATGAATGGGATGACTGTTCATCATCCAAACTGTACAAAATTAAAAATTCTGTTCACTCTTGGCCCTTGAGTCGTCATAGAATGCGGTCGTTGTAGGTGGCCCTTTGCTGAGTTCACATTGGCCACACGAGACTTACTCACGGCCATCTTGTTTCGGGTGATGCTCATATCAGCCCTTGCTGTCGTTTTTGCGGTGGGGACCAATCGGTTTCCCACCTTTAATTGGATTGTAGCCATTTTGCCATTCTCCGGTTGTCTTGTTTCCCGACCCTTTTAACTATTCCTCAACACCCCCGTCTTCGATTCATAATGGCGGAGGAATCTTTTAACCCGTCGTTTTTTACATTTTTGTCACAAAGTGTTCTCCTCCACCTTTTATAGATGATTTGCCTCGTTTCATCCTAGCTCTCATATGGAATCCACTTGAATTGGGCAGCAACTCACTGGTTCCTTACCTTAAACCCCCTATGCAAGGTCCTCCTCAAACGGCTCGGGTCTCCAAGGAAGTATAAGGAGGGGAGGGATCTCGTCCGGCTGTTGCCCCTGCGACTGCCAGGACCTTCTCCATCTCGGAGAAGGACTTTGCTGAAGCCTGTCGATCCGGCCTGGGGGCTCCTGCCGGCGCAGGGAAGAAGCGGGTTCATTCCCCGCCCTCTCCTATAAAGAAGAAAAAGACGAATGGGCGGGGCTCCTCTTCATCCGTGGGGGCTGCGGGGACGGATGTGTCTGCTGCCACCGGTAAGCGACCAAGCCAAGATCGGCACATCCGGCCCCTCTGCCCGCCCCCTCCCGGGTTCGGAGCCCCTGACTAAGACGAAAAGTGCTAGTGTGCGGAGCGGAGCCTCGATTACATAGGGGCCCCTCATTCAGAGGCTACCCGGCGTTTTCGAGCCCGGTGGCTTCAAACGCTTACTCGTTATTCGCTCTACTAATGGCAGCATGTTGGCTAAGGGCAACATGATCCATCAGAGAAGAGCTTTAGTTAGTGTGATTGGTAGAGAGCCGAAGGTGACCCGTTTCTCGGATGGGATCCTTTTGGAGAATGCGTCGAATCCCCCCGAGGCGGCCATGATTAGTGCACTTCGGATACTTAATGGCACGCCTGTGAGTATGACGCCGCCCTCTACCATGCACTTCGTGAAAGTAGTTTATGTGAGGGAATTCGTGGACTACTCCATAGAGTTCATCACCTTAGAGCTGGACGACCATAGGGCGGTCAAGGTTGAACATGTGATGAGAAAACAGGGAGGGACCTCGATACCCACCCCTACACTCTTGATCACGTGCGACTGCGACAAGCTCCGTGAGTCGGTGCGTGTCAGTTGGTATCGCTACCGCAGGGATGCATTAGTGCCACTGCCGTGGAGGTGCTATTACTGCCACCGCTTCTGCCATAGTAATAGCTCCTGTCGAAGGGCAAAGTCGGGGTTACCCGAAACAAGTGTAAGTTGCTCCAAGGCCAGACACAACAAGTCCAAATCGTGTGTGGCCAAGTGTGTCGATTGCGGAGAGCCGCACCCCGCTTCTTCGAAGCAATTTGGTGCGTTTCACCTTAAGAAGGAAACCTTTGCCTTTCAGGCTCAGGATCGTCTCTCATTTCACGAGGCTGACTTGGTCTTGG